>JAEIFG010001483.1:0-152354 GCA_018901795.1 Drosophila sp. st01m | reverse complement strand
GTTCGCACCCGTGTCGATCAAAAACTGTAACCGCTCTCCCTTCTTCGTCTCATATTCTAAGTACGGTACACCGAAGAGCTTCGGTCATAAAATTTGCCCTTCTCTCTGTTTCGAGATCATTTGCAACGTCTGAATTTCTTTCCACTGCATCGTGTGGAGGGTATTTATCGACTTCCTCAACATTTTGGGGCGCGTAGTTGCTGTAGACCTTGCGCGAAGTTAGATTATTCACACTAGTCGCCGGTGGTGGTGCAAGTTCCATGTGATACAATTTTTGTGCTTTTCGGAATGGGTTGTTGTTCTCATAAGTTCTTTTAACGCCAGAGTTTCCTCCCTGGTGATTGCTATACCCTGACTGGTGGGACTGACCCGACCGGTTAGATTCCCACTTAATGGCTTGTCTAGGGCCTTGTGTTATTTTTGAATTTTGAGAAAACCTGCCCGACCCGTCAGTGAAAGGCCTGAATGGTGCCCTGGCCCGAGGCTGGAATGTACCTGAGGACTGTAGGACCTGAGGACCTGATCGTTGATAAGCTTGAGGGGATGTCACACTCTGTAATTCTGTGCAAAAGAATATGCCTCCGGCAGGTTCTTGGGGCCGCGTACAAGCAGATGTTTGGAGCAGTCTCCCCCTACTCCTCGAATGAAAACATCCAAGGCCTTGTCTCTATAAATTTCCAATAACTCGTTTGACACTTCATGAGGGCGGTTTTGTGATTTAATGTTACTCAGTATTAAAGAAAGGTGGCTGTTAATGTCTAAGTAAAATTGTTGTAGTGGTCTATTTCCCTGTGTCATTAGGCTAAGTTGGTGTTCAAGTGTGCGTATGTCCCTCTTGTCTTTGTAATGCAGAGCCAAGACGCGCTTTTCCTCCTCCCAATCATCGTCTTGGACCCCGTGGGCTGCCAAGACGGTATCGGCGGGTCCTCTAATCTTATGCCTTATGTGTAACACGATTGCCCTATACAGGGGCCTATTCTTTATTATATCGTAATCGGTTAGGATCAATTGAGCTCTATTTACCCAAGATAAATACGTCTCCTGTTGTCCCTCAAATGTTTGTAAATCTCTGACACAGTCAGGGAGGACCGATGCCTCTTTTAGATCATTTTCGGTGCGCGGACACACCAAGGGTTGTGGTCGATCTACCACTGGGTTTGTATTCCCAAGATCCCCCTCTAGAATCCTAGCCATCTTCTTATTGGTGTTTTTTTTACATCTTCTTTGATGCCTGCTACCACACTGCTCAAGGCATTGAGCGACTCACTCAGTATACGCAATGTCTCTTCCATTTCAAACCTCAGATTCAAATTCGAAAAATGCAAGATAGAAAAAAATTCTGTCGACTGAATGTGAGACTATAGCTTCGCTCTATTTGGCGATCTTATTACAATTTTTTGCTAAATTTGGCAAGAATATAAAATGAAATATTTCACTCACCCTTATATGCTCTTTATGCTCTTCTTTATTTGTTTGTGTTGTTACAGGTTGTACAATATGAGCGTGCTGAGAAAAGGGAAAGAATGACTTTAGTATCTTGAAATACTGATATTTTTTTTTTTTTTTTTTTTTTTTTTTAAATAACATCTTCTTTAGGTGTCTCATGCTCTACCGACTGAGCTAGCCGGGCTGGCCGCCCTCCAGTAATCGGGGGGATACAGCTACTCTTCCAGTTTTCGTAGCTTCTCTTCCTTTTATACCTAAATAAGCAGCTCCTATGGTGACTAGAGTATTGGATTAGAGATTAGATTAGAGTATGCAGTTAATTCGTGACGATCCAATATTATCTCCCAAGATTTATCGTCGCATATAGGTGCATCAGGTGCATGAGATGACAACTCTCGACCGCAACCCTGGGGAACGCCAATATAGAGTAGTAAGATTCCGCTAGTTACAATGGATGGGCGGGAGAGCTCAATGACTTCGATTGCATTCCTGTATGTGAAGGTATCCACCTCCATTAGCATGCTCTCGATCTCGCCATAATCCAGCAAATTTGAGCCTACGACGTCTGTCTTGTTCAACTGGCAAACTCAGATGACTTCCCATAACGTTGTTCGTGCGTTGCGTCGAATAAACGTGCGTTTATTCCTAACTGCCGGTCATCTTTGATGCCATACCTTGTGCGGTCAAAACGGCGTTCCAGTCAGCAGCATCTGGAGATCCAGCTTTCCATTTCCAAGCCATCCCCAAGCAATCCAGCGAACGAGGTCCACGCATTGGTCGCTCGAAGAGCCTGTTCATTCCTTTTATCGCTCTCTTATCCGCCAGGCAATTGTTTCCCACATGATTTCCTCAGCCAGTCCGTTCATCTTTTCGAGATCGTCATTTATCCTCCATACATCACCGTGTTGCAGATGGAAAGACAATTTTTATAGATTTTAATCGTTTAGTTCTTAGTCGATGCACGTGTAAAGTTGTGTTTAGTTTGTTTTTGTATTTTGCATTTTTTTTTTTTTTTTTTTTTTTTTTCAGAATTTTATTGAATAAGTGTGAATAGGTGAAATATTTCATTAAACTGCCACTATGTAAAATTGTACAATGAATTCGTTTCTTCTTTAGGAAGCTACATCTCAATTCCTCAAATCAGATTTGTGGAAAATCTTCCCTGATCTGGTTTTAATTGTTACTTTATTATCTTCTTGCACTTTCTCTGATCTGAATCTCGGTTTTTCTTTTGTTTTTATTTGCTTATTAGCAACAAAAATTTCAACCCCTGGGTCATAGGACTTGGGCTCATCCCTAGATTTATTTCGAGCCACGTTTGTCTTAGCTCGTTTATTTTCAATTAGACCCCTTATGTCCGTCAAACCTTGATAATTTATTCGAGACGTGCGGCCGAAAAAAATATCGGCTGGTTTCCGATTCGTTACTGAGTGGATAGAGTTGTTATAACGATCCACTGTTATCGAAACCAGTTCGATGGGTTTGAAGGTGGGGTGTTCATTTTTAAGACAACGATAAATTTCTAAAAACGTTGAGTGGAATCTCTCAACTTTGCCATTCACTTCGCTTTTTTGTGTTGGAGCAAGTTTGTGGCTGATAAAGTTTTTGTTCGCACCCGTGTCGATCAAAAACTGTAACCGCTCTCCCTTCTTCGTCTCATATTCTAAGTACGGTACACCGAAGAGGCTTCGGTCATAAAATTTGCCCTTCTCTCTGTTTCGAGATCATTTGCAACGTCTGAATTTCTTTCCACTGCATCGTGTGGAGGGTATTTATCGACTTCCTCAACATTTTGGGGCGCGTAGTTGCTGTAGACCTTGCGCGAAGTTAGATTATTCACACTAGTCGCCGGTGGTGGTGCAAGTTCCATGTGATACAATTTTTGTGCTTTTCGGAATGGGTTGTTGTCCTCATAAGTTCTTTTTAACGCCAGAGTTTCCTCCCTGGTGATTGCTATACCCTGACTGGTGGGACTGACCCGACCGGTTAGATTCCCACTTAATGGCTTGTCTAGGGCCTTGTGTTATTTTTGAATTTTGAGAAAACCTGCCCGACCCGCCAGTGAAAGGCCTGAATGGTGCCCTGGCCCGAGGCTGGAATGTACCTGAGGACTGTAGGACCTGAGGACCTGATCGTTGATAAGCTTGAGGGGATGTCACACTCTGTAATTCTGTGCAAAAAGAATATGCCTCCGGCAGGTTCTTGGGGCCGCGTACAAGCAGATGTTTGGAGCAGTCTCCCCCTACTCCTCGAATGAAAACATCCAAGGCCTTGTCTCTATAAATTTCCAATAACGCGTTTGACACTTCATGAGGGCGGTTTTGTGATTTAATGTTACTCAGTATTAAAGAAAGGTGGCTGTTAATGTCTAAGTAAAATTGTTGTAGTGGTCTATTTCCCTGTGTCATTAGGCTAAGTTGGTGTTCAAGTGTGCGTATGTCCCTCTTGTCTTTGTAATGCAGAGCCAAGACGCGCTTTTCCTCCTCCCAATCATCGTCTTGGACCCCGTGGGCTGCCAAGACGGTATCGGCGGGTCCTCTAATCTTATGCCTTATGTGTAACACGATTGCCCTATACAGGGGCCTATTCTTTATTATATCGTAATCGGTTAGGATCAATTGAGCTCTATTTACCCAAGATAAATACGTCTCCTGTTGTCCCTCAAATGTTTGTAAATCTCTGACGCAGTCAGGGAGGACGGATGCCTCTTTTAGATCATTTTCGGTGCGCGGACTCACCAAGGGTTGTGGTCGATCTACCACTGGGTTTGTATTCCCAAGATCCCCCTCTAGAATCCTAGCCATCTTCTCATTGGTTTTTTTTTTACATCTTCTTTGATGCCTGCTACCACACTGCTCAAGGCATTGAGCGACTCACTCAGTATACGCAATGTCTCTTCCATTTCAAACCTCAGATTCAAATTCGAAAAATGCAAGATAGAAAAAAATTCTGTCGACTGAATGTGAGACTATAGCTTCGCTCTATTTGGCGATCTTATTACAATTTTTTGCTAAATTTGGCAAGAATATAAAATGAAATATTTCACTCACCCTTGTATGCTCTTTATGCTCTTCTTTATTTGTTTGTGTTGTTACAGGTTGTACAATATGAGCGTGCTGATCTGAATCTCGGTTTTTCTTTTGTTTTTATTTGCTTATTAGCAACAAAAATTTCAACCCCTGGGTCATAGGACTTGGGCTCATCCCTAGATTTATTTCGAGCCACGTTTGTCTTAGCTCGTTTATTTTCAATTAGACCCCTTATGTCCGTCAAACCTTGATAATTTATTCGAGACGTGCGGCCGAAAAAAATATCGGCTGGTTTCCGATTCGTTACTGAGTGGATAGAGTTGTTATAACGATCCACTGTTATCGAAACCAGTTCGATGGGTTTGAAGGTGGGGTGTTCTTTTTTAAGACAACGATAAATTTCTAAGAACGTTGATCGAAATCTCTCAACTTTGCCATTCACTTCGCTTTTTTGTGTTGGAGCATAATAATGTCCAGAGATCGAAGGTAATTAAGCACGGTTGGACATAATAGTCCCCGTTCGTTTTCCGAAACTAGAACTTTAGGAGCAGTGAAATAATGGAGAGCTTCTACTAGAGCTTCCCGCAAGTGCACAGATGCTTTTGAGAGGAATTAAATGGCGAGTATAGCCGGCTGCAAGTTTGTGGCTGATAAAGTTTTTGTTCGCACCCGTGTCGATCAAAAACTGTAACCGCTCTCCCTTCTTCGTCTCATATTCTAAGTACGGTACACCGAAGAGGCTTCGGTCATAAAATTTGCCCTTCTCTCTGTTTCGAGATCATTTGCAACGCCTGAATTTCTTTCCACTGCATCGTGTGGAGGGTATTTATCGACTTCCTCAACATTTTGGGGCGCGTAGTTGCTGTAGACCTTGCGCGAAGTTAGATTATTCACACTAGTCGCCGGTGGTGGTGCAAGTTCCATGTGATACAATTTTTGTGCTTTTCGGAATGGGTTGTTGTCCTCATAAGTTCTTTTAACGCCAGAGTTTCCTCCCTGGTGATTGCTATACCCTGACTGGTGGGACTGACCCGACCGGTTAGATTCCCACTTAATGGCTTGTCTAGGGCCTTGTGTTATTTTTGAATTTTGAGAAAACCTGCCCGACCCGTCAGTGAAAGGCCTGAATGGTGCCCTGGCCCGAGGCTGGAATGTACCTGAGGACTGTAGGACCTGAGGACCTGATCGTTGATAAGCTTGAGGGGATGTCACACTCTGTAATTCTGTGCAAAAAGAATATGCCTCCGGCAGGTTCTTGGGGCCGCGTACAAGCAGATGTTTGGAGCAGTCTCCCCCTACTCCTCGAATGAAAACATCCAAGGCCTTGTCTCTATAAATTTCCAATAACGCGTTTGACACTTCATGAGGGCGGTTTTGTGATTTAATGTTACTCAGTATTAAAGAAAGGTGGCTGTTAATGTCTAAGTAAAATTGTTGTAGTGGTCTATTTCCCTGTGTCATTAGGCTAAGTTGGTGTTCAAGTGTGCGTATGTCCCTCTTGTCTTTGTAATGCAGAGCCAAGACGCGCTTTACCTCCTCCCAATCATCGTCTTGGACCCCGTGGGCTGCCAAGACGGTATCGGCGGGTCCTCTAATCTTATGCCTTATGTGTAACACGATTGCCCTATACAGGGGCCTATTCTTTATTATATCGTAATCGGTTAGGATCAATTGAGCTCTATTTACCCAAGATAAATACGTCTCCTGTTGTCCCTCAAATGTTTGTAAATCTCTGACGCAGTCAGGGAGGACCGATGCCTCTTTTAGATCATTTTCGGTGCGCGGACACACCAAGGGTTGTGGTCGATCTACCACTGGGTTTGTATTCCCAAGATCCCCCTCTAGAATCCTAGCCATCTTCTCATTGGTTTTTTTTACATCTTCTTTGATGCCTGCTACCACACTGGTCAAGGCATTGAGCGACTCACTCAGTATACGCAATGTCTCTTCCATTTCAAACCTCAGATTCAAATTCGAAAAATGCAAGATAGAAAAAAATTCTGTCGACTGAATGTGAGACTATAGCTTCGCTCTATTTGGCGATCTTATTACAATTTTTTGCTAAATTTGGCAAGAATATAAAATGAAATATTTCACTCACCCTTGTATGCTCTTTATGCTCTTCTTTATTTGTTTGTGTTGTTACAGGTTGTACAATATGAGCGTGCTGAGAAAAGGGAAAGAATGACTTTAGTATCTTGAAATACTGATATTTTTTTTTTTTTTTTTTTTTTAAACACAAGGTTTATTTAATTTACCTCGTTTCGTGCGTTTGTTGTGATGAGGTGAGATGCTTTGATGAATTTTTTTATTTGGAAGAACGAAAACTTAGTTACGCTTCTTTATTATAATCTGTTATTTTAACAATATGGCACGGTGGCCCGTATTAGTCCCTTTTGGCGTGCCTACTAAGGTACGGGGTGACACACAGTCCACCAGGCAAGCGCTTTGATGGATCGCATCACAAGGCCTATCTGGTAGACTACCGGTAGTTAAAGTGGCAGCGTTATAGCACTCGCAAATATTATGACGTGGCATGGTGAATTGCGGCCGTGGTTGATTGCCCTTATTTTGTTATAAGCGATTTTTAATGTACCCATTGCACTGGCAGATAGTCCCATGAAGATGAGTATACTTCTGCAGTGGTAGGTAATATCACGCTACGTACCCGTTGCACTCGTGGGTGGGTAGGTGACGCAGACGTGAAATTTTTATTATTTTTTTATTCAAGTTTTCGATTGTTCTTCATTTCATTTTCGAAATGTTTATTATTTTTTTATTTCGATTGTTCTTCATTTCATTTTCGAATTTTCTCACAACACAACACATCACAATACACCGCAGTGTAATTTTTATATAAAAAAATTTTTTTTTTTTTTTTTTTTTTTTTTTTGCCATCTCATGATGAGATGGTCCCTGCTCGGGCGCCAGTTAAGTGTCTGGACCTGGAGGAGAACCCTCCTGGTCGACACTGGGTTCATACTTTACCTGAAATGGTATTTAAAAGACGTTTTGGTTAAAATCGTTATAATTCGTATTTTATTCCTCGAGTTTAATTTAGACTTAGGCTTTTAGTTCTCGTCAGCGCTGATGCTCCAATGAGAATGAATAGAATTGTTGAATACAACAATTCATCCAAACTTGAACAATTGTCAATGAAACAGCGCCTACTTATAGACTGTGAAAGGGGAGCATATGCCGGTCGTTAACTCCTCCCCACCTCAAGATCTGCGTCCCGCAGATTAATGAACCTTGCATGGCTCGGGTTGACCCATTGCTTCTAGGTTTGCTGCCCTGTCGCAGTCATTGGGCATCCCCTTGGTGGACGTCAGTTGTAGCTGGTAATTCCCCGTCACGTTGGACATCTTCTTTAGGTGTCTCATGCTCTACCGACTGAGCTAGCCGGGCTGGCCGCCCTCCAGTAATCGGGGGATACAGCTACTCTTCCAGTTTTCGTAGCTCCTCTTCCTTTTATACCTAAATAAGCAGCTCCTATGGTGACTAGAGTATTGGATTAGAGATTAGATTAGAGTATGCAGTTAATTCGTGACGATCCAATATTATCTCCCAAGATTTATCGTCGCATATAGGTGCATCAGGTGCATGAGATGACAACTCTCGACCGCAACCCTGGGGAACGCCAATATAGAGTAGTAAGATTCCGCTAGTTACAATGGATGGGCGGGAGAGCTCAATGACTTCGATTGCATTCCTGTATGTGAAGGTATCCACCTCCATTAGCATGGTCTCGATCTCGCCATGATCCAGCAAATTTGAGCCTACGACGTCTGTCTTGTTCAACTGGCAAACTTAGATGACTTCCCATAACGTTGTTCGTGCGTTGCGTCGAATAAACGTGCGTTTATTCCTAACTGCCGGTCATCTTTGATGCCATACCTTGTGCGGTCAAAACGGCGTTCCAGTCAGCAGCATCTGAAAATCCAGCTTTCCATTTCCAAGCCATCCCCAAGCAATCCAGCGAACGAGGACCACGCATTGGTCGCTCGAAGAGCCTGTTCATTCCTTTTATCGCTCTCTTATCCGCCAGGCAATTGTTTCCCGCATGATTTCCTCAGCCAGTCCGTTCATCTTTTCGAGATCGTCATTTATCCTCCATACATCACCGTGTTGCAGATGGAAAGACAATTTGTATAGATTTTAATCGTTTAGTTCTTAGTCGATGCACGTGTAAAGTTGTGTTTAGTTTGTTTTTGTTTTCATATTTTTGTATTTTGAATTTTTTTTTTTTTTTTTTTAAACACAAGGTTTATTTAATTTACCTCGTTTCGTGCGTTTGTTGTGATGAAGCATCTCATGCTTTGATGAATTTTTTTATTTGGAAGAACGAAAACTTAGTTACGCTTCTTTATTATAATGTTATTTTAACAATATGGCACGGTGGCCCGTATTAGTCCCTTTTGGCGTGCCTACTAAGGTACGGGGTGACACACAGTCCACCAGGCAGCGCTTTGATGGATCGCATCACGAGGCCTATCTGGTAGACTACCGGTAGTTAAAGTGGCAGCGTTATAGCACTCGCAAATATTATGACGTGGCATGGTGAATTGCTGCCGTGGTTGATTGCCCTTATTTTGTTATAAGCGATTTTTAATGTACCCATTGCACTGGCAGATAGTCCCATGAAGATGAGTATACTTCTGCAGTGGTAGGTAATATCACGCTACGTACCCGTTGCACTCGTGGGTGGGTAGGTGACGCAGACGTGAAATTTTTATTATTTTTTTATTCAAGTTTTCGATTGTTCTTCATTTCATTTTCGAAATGTTTATAATTTTTTTATTTCGATTGTTCTTTATTTCATTTTCGTGAATTTTCTCACAACACAACACATCACAATACACCGCAGTGTAATTTTTTTTTTTTTTTTTTTTTTTTTTTTTTTGCCATCTCATGATGAGACGGTCCCTGCTCGTGCGCCAGTTAAGTGTCTGGACCTGGAGGAGAACCCTCCTGGTCGACACTGGGTTCATACTTTACCTGAAATGGTATTTAAAAGACGTTTTGGTTAAAATCGTTATAATTCGTATTTTATTCCTCGAGTTTAATTTAGACTTAGGCTTTTAGTTCTCGTCAGCGCTGATGCTCCAATGAGAATGAATAGAATTGTTGAATACAACAATTCATCCAAACTTGAACAATTGTCAATGAAACAGCGCCTACTTATAGACTGTGAAAGGGGGAGCATATGCCGGTCGTTAACTTATATAATACTAGCCGATGCGCTCCGGGTCGCTCGCTCGCCTATTTTATTTTTTTTTATGCCCGGAGAAGGAGGAGGAGCAGCGGAAAACTTCTTTATAAAATAGAGAGATATAATAAAAAATAAGTGCAGTTCTGTTAGCGTTTGGTTCTGTGTGTGCAGCTACACATATTACCAACTTAAGTTTAGCTTAAATTAGTTTTTGATTAGACCCCATAGATTGTGCAGAGCCGATGTTGGAGTCCAATTGGCTATTAGAGCTTCATGTTTAACCCCGTTGGCGGTGACAGTGTAACTCAAAACATATTTTCAATTTTCACACAGCTCTCTCACTAAAAACACACACTTGTAGTTTTTATCCCGTTCGACAGCATTGATCGTTATCAAAGCGAGCTTGCATTTAATGCAATTAAAATTAATGTTTTTATTCTTTAGAATAGCTTGCAAGTGGAATTAAGAAATGAAAATACTTATTCGAATCTCAAAAATTTTTTTCTGATCTATATATATAAGAACGGCGCCAAAAAAAATGTGACTGATTTTTATGCGCACCAATATGCCGATCTGGGCGATTTTTTTTTAAGTTGTTCATAATTGCCAGGAGATTGTCAGAATGTTAGAAAATTTTTGGAAAAATGGTGGGAAAGTTCGCATAAGCGGAAAGAAAAATGAGCTTTCACTCAACGTATACAACTGAATAACAAAACAGCTGTTTTCAGTAGGCGACGGCATGAATTTTGCCAATGCTGCCAGATCAATGGAATATTTTCGTGTGTGTGAAAATTGAATTTGAATTGAACAGACGCTCAATAATTACAGTTCACTTTAATTGCACACATTTTTGCAACCCATTTTTGTTTGTGTTTAAAAATGCCCAGACGACCAGCTACTTATGTAGAAAGTCCGCGTCATATGCATGAGTACGCTCAAGATGCGATGACATACGTGCGGAATTAATGATGCCCGGATTTATTCATCACATTCACTTGCAATCCGAAATGGCCCGACATTACAAGTCTGTTGCATGCAGGACAAACATTCAGCGATCTACATGACATCACTGCACCGGTGTTTAAACAAAAGATTTGAGTATTTATGGATTACATTGTTAAGCAGGAGGTTTTTGGCGAACTGGTTGTTGGATGTACTCAGTTGAATTGCTGAGGCGTGGTTTACCACATGCACATATACAGTGGATGTTGGAAAAGATCCTTTGAAATCATATTGAATTGATCATATCTGTTGAAATACCGGATAAAGAAACTGATCCGGAGCTGCATTCCATTGTGACAACGAACATGATTCATGGCCCTTATGGAATCCTCAACCCACTCTCACCATGCATGGAAAACGGAATATACACAAATCGTTTTCCCCGTCCGTTTGTGGCCGACACAATGAGTGGACTTGATGAATATACTTTGTATCGGCGTTGTCCTCCAGATGATAATGGCAAATCAATGTGGATGTAAGATGAAAGGTAACAATGTCATCGTCGATATCCGCTGGATTCTTCCATATCTTCCGCTTTTGGCGAAAACGTTCTCAACCCACTAAAACGTAGAATACTGCAACTTTATCAAATCTATCAAATACTTATGCAAATATGTAAACATAGGGAGCGACATGGCAGTGTTTGGCATTGCCAATCCGAATGCAAACGACGAGGTGACGAAATTTCGACATGGACGTTACGTAGTTTGTAACGAGGCAATTAGGCGGCTGTTTTCATTTTCAATTCACGAACGTCACCCGACTGTCGTACATCTAGCAGTTCACTTGAAAAACGGACAACGCGTGTACCACCAGAGGCAAGGTTGACAAATTTCTTTTCTACATGCGAAAATGTTCAATTCGCAAGGACTTTACTTTATTTAGAATGCCACGTTAATATACTTGGAACGCTACATCGAAAAAGTTTCAACACAGAAAGAATGGTGTTGCTGTTGATGGATTCGCTAATGTCTATTCGACTGGTGCCTTTGGACAAATATACATAGTTTATCCACGCCTAAATACAAAAAAATTTGACAAAACAGTCATTTACCGTGTTTAGTTATCATTGTATTGTAGTTTATATAAAGTTATTAAATAGAGACGAGACAACGTTCGCCGGGTCCGCTAGTATTAAATAAAATAAAAAATAATAATCAGCCGAAAATAAAATCGAATATCAAAATAAAATATATAAAATGTTTGGTATTTCAAAGTTGTAAGCACAGGCAGACAAACACAAAAAATTATACTAAACTCTAATTGCTTATATCTATTAATATATTCTAATTAATTATCTTGCACCAGCTTTTTCATATAACCAATCACAATCACTTATCAATTGAGGTAGGTCGTGTCTAAAATGCGTCTAAGATATACACGCATGCACACACTCGCATATTAATGTATGCATGTGTGAATTAAAACAAAACTCCGCGTCGAGAAGTCATGCATAATGGCAATATTCATCTCTCGCCCTCTGTCTACATACACGTTCTTAAGTAGTCAGACGGAGACACATATAGTTGAGCATGCGTTAATCTTACAATAAGTGTGTGCATAAGTACAGGCTCATCTGAGAATTGGCAACATTGCTATATAAATTCGATGCCACTTTTTAAAATTTGGATGCTACCTAAAATACCCTGTAGAAATCAGAAGAATTATCAAGATTTTTCAACCTTAAAAAATATGTATCATTTATAAAACAACATATTTAATTTATTTTATTTATTTATTTATTTTTTGGTGTTTTACCATACAAAATATTGAGAACAAAAAGGTAGTAAGCGTCAAGGGTATTTCATAGTGTGCATGCTTCACGTTTCGCTCACTGAGCAAGCGACGAGCTCTGCCAGCCGACTGAACTGAAAGTCGAAATAATTTCCCTCGCACTTTGCGTTCACGCAAAAAATTCCCATGGACCCATTGTCAAGGCATTTGCTTGGACACTTTTGCTTGTATGAAATGAGTTCTCTATAGGTTATTTGCTTAGTGGTATTGCGATGCTGTGGCGCTTTGTAAAAATAACTAATAGTGTTCACATTAATGGGAGTCACATTGTTGACATAGTGTTATGTGGCACCATTTAAGTGGCGCCAATCTGAATACATTGACTATTGACAAGAATTGTCGAAAAATTTTTCTGAATATGATGCCGCCTTGTGCTCCTATGTAACTCCAGCATTAATGAACTGAGTGAATCAAAACAATTGGGGGATTCCTTTATTTTTCATCCATCCATCATCTCACGCTATATTCCAAAGCAGAGAGAGAGACATTTATTATTCATTAAGCTTAAAGTCACTAGGAATCGTTCAGTTCCTTCTGAACTTAGCCTAATGAGTAGCTAAAAAGATAATATTATGGATAATGTTCCTTAACTATCTATATATATAAAATGCTGTGTCCTCACTGACTCACTGACTGACTGACTGATATATCACAGCCATGGCCAAACCACAAGTCCTAGAGACTTAAAGTTTATTTTTTTAAATCAGAAAAAAAATTCCAGATTCGTATGGGTATTTTTATTTTCTAATTCCACCTGCAACCTATTTTAAAAATTAAAAAACATTTAATTAAATTGCATTAAATGCAAGCCCGCTAAGCAAGCATTGAAAACGTTCAACGCGTGTGTACGCATACATACACAATTTTAGCGTGAGCAACTGAAAGAGAGCCAGAGAACAACAGTTAGACTCGACTTCAAAGAGAGCCATGGCATTTGTTTTTGGGTTCGCTTTTGCATGTGCGTAGTTTTTGTTTTTGTGTTCGCTTTTGCATGTGCGTAGTGCGAGCAAGATCGCCAATGTTGTTGTTGTTTTGTTCCTGTGAACGAAGAAGTGACTCATATTTTGCGTTCTTTGTCATACATAAGTGTGTACATATGAATCGACTGCTGTGAGAATTGACGACAATGCTTTACTCATTCGTTGCTGCCCCTTAAGTTTTGTATGTAGTCTGTGATACCCTGTACCATTAAAATGTTTTATTAAGAAATTTTTACATTAAAAAAATTGTTTTTATTTATTTATAAATATTTATAAAACAGCCCATTACACTTATTATATAGCCTTTCTTTATGAATTTGTTAAATTTACGGTGTTTTACCTTCAAAAATATTGAAGGCAATAACGTTTAAAGCGTAAAGGGTATTTCATAGTAGTAGGCATTTTCTTAGACACTTTTGGTTGTATGAAGTTAACTGTCTGTGGGTTATTTGCTCACTAATATAACATAAAATCAGAAGCTCTTTAAATTTTCACCTGCATTTTATTTTTGAAAATAAAAAATATTTATTAAATCGAATTAAAAATGCATGTTCGCAAAATCGATGTACTATTTGTCAATCCGTAAAGCATTACAGGCTTATTGTCACTAACAATAGATGGCGCCACCCCTTTAGTGGTCTGCAAATGATGAAATAATTTAAATAATAATATTTCTGATACTTTAAGTGGGGATCTGCATCCGAGCAAAGCAAGGACGCAAAAGCGGGCCCACTAGTAATATATACAAATGTACCGTGGAGGAATAATGTTATCTTACGTGTAAGGAGTTCATGTATTCTCTTCAGACGTCGGAGGGAAATGGGGTCGACAATCTCATTCGCCAACGTGCTCAGGTGGGCCGTAAGTCTGTTGGCATATCGGCTGCTGTAGAAATTTATTTGATCTTCCAGTGGGACAACTTTTAAATCCCTTTCATTGACTCGGTTGCTCACATACCAGGGTAGCCCAGATGCATGGCGTGCCGCTCGCGATTGTATTACTCTAAGCCTATTGAGCTGAGTCTTAGAGGCAGTTCCGTACACTTGGATGGCGTAAGTCAGTGATGGACATATTATGGTTTTTATTAAGAGAGCCTTAGTTGTCATATGGAGTTTACTTGAGTGGAAAAGCCAGTCCAGCATTTTCAGTTTCCATGAGGATTTGGCTCTAACTGCCGTGATATGTACTTTCCACCTCAGCGCCCGATCAAGGTGAACTCCGAGCTAGCAGTGGGATGAGACGTAGTCAATGATATTTCCGTCGAAGAAAAGACCTAGGCAGGTTTGAGGTCGCAGGGTAAATGTGACATAGGTCGACTTAGTGCAGTTAATGGCTATGTTCCATTTGGCAGTCTATCGCTCGATTGCATGTAGACATTCCTGAACTGCATTGGAAGCGATTTGCAAGGATGAGTGCGACTTAAGCATGGCGGTGTCAACAGCGTAAGTGGCCAGGAGCAGCTGAGCAGGGGAGGCTTCATCGGTGTGGTTGACGGGAGTTGGCATGTCAGCAGTGTACAGGATATACAGGAAGGATCCAAGCACACTTTCCTGTGGAACCCCTGCATGAATGTGTTCCAGGCTAGACCGAGATTCCCGTACTGCAACATGGAAGGTCCGATAACCGATAAAGGAGATGAGTATGGCATAATGGGCTGCTGGGAGGAGATCTTTCATTTTATATAGCAGACCTTCGTGCCACACCTTATCAAATGCTTGTTTCACGTCCAAAAATACGCCGACTGAAGCAGTACGATCAAGCGGGTAAATAAAATTCTCTCAAAAATTTTGGAGAAAGTTAGTAGCAGGCTTATCGAGCGGTATGAGTCAATCTGTATTGGTGACTTTCTAGCTTTGGGGATCATACAATGCGCGCACGCTTCCATTGCCTGGGAAAATGGCCTAATCTTAGCATAGCATTAAAAATTTTCACAAGAACAAGCACTCCTTTGCATGGTAGTAATTTCGCAGTTCTGTTGTCTATGCCATCGTAACCAGGGGTTTTTTTTTCTGGTTGTAAAGCCTTTAGGTGCATCATTACTTCCAGCGGTGAGGTATGTCTCATGGGGCATGTCAGAGCAGTCGGACAATCCAAAAAATTTGCAATGGCTTCATGATTGGTGTCGTCCGTTAAATTGAAGGGCACGAAGGTAGAAGACAGGTGCGAAACAAAAGCACTTGTTTTCTCATCATCCGTCTTAAGCCAGAGGCCACTTCGATCCGGAACTGGTGATTGAAACAAATGCTGTCCCTTGATGCCTCTCGTGAGCTTCCATATTGAGAATCTTCTGTTACTATCTGGACCAGCACGCTTCAATAAGGTATTCAGGTTTGCATTACGGTTACTTGAATATTGCTGGTAAATGATAGGATCTCCTGTTGCGATGTATTGTCTTCTGAGGCGTCTTATGTAGCTGAGCAGATCCATAGTCTCCAAGCTTAAAATGGGAGACCTCCTCTTGCCCGTGAGACCAACTTGGTGAGGAGGTGGTGTAGCCTGGCTTGCAGCTTCAATGATAGTAGATGTGAAGTAGTCGACATACGCTTTCAGCCGACTGCAAGTAACAATGGTAATGTTGATTTCTACATTGGCGTCGATGTGTTCTTTAAAGATCCGAATTGTAACACATTTTTGTAACACTTCAAAATAAATGGTCGTGTTCATCTAGCTCAAAGAGCAAAGGCAGATGGTCAGATGACAGCTCTGTCAGCACTTTTACCCAGATTTTTTGTTGCCTAAAGCCTTTGGATATCCCAATATCGATGGCACTTGGGGAGGCAGTTGCACGATAGGGGTAGCATGTGGCTTCTCCATTTGCAACGATGTCGATTCG
The DNA here is from genome assembly GCA_018901795.1 of Drosophila sp. st01m. Classification (NCBI taxonomy): domain Eukaryota; kingdom Metazoa; phylum Arthropoda; class Insecta; order Diptera; family Drosophilidae; genus Drosophila; species Drosophila sp. st01m. The sequence continues at coordinate 136,058 of JAEIFG010001483.1, read as the reverse complement.
TTCTTCCGCAATGGCAGAATACAGCACCCTACCTCTGGTCCACATTCAGCAATTTCCCCACCATCTGTGTTTTGCGTTCCAGTCACCTGCCGCAAGGAACTTTGAACCAAATTGTGTGATGAACTGCCGAACAATAGCATCTGTCCATCTAAGAGTCGGTGGGCTGTATACTGAGGCAACATTAAAGTTTCCTCTGCTTGCAGTCAGCTGAATAACTACTGCCTGGATATGATTTTGCGATAGTGTGGCGAATGGTTGATGAGAGATACTTGATCTAACAAGGATCGCCGCACCACCGTGTTGGCTGTCATCCGGTTGGTTGGCAGTACGTAGGATAAAGCCATAGATCCTGAAGTTGGACCGAGTGGAGAAGTGGGTTTCTGACAACAGCAGGATGTCTATGTCGTGAAGCTCAATAACAGCGAGGATCTCATTGGTCTTCGAAGAGGCATATTTGAATTCCAAGCTGCTATCTTAAGAGGACCCATTTTTAAATGCAGTGGGCAAAGGGCGGATCTGGAAAAGTAATTGCATCAACGTTTCCACTAACCACATCATTCTGTCAAGCCTAGAAAAAGTTGTTTCAGTTTGGAGTCCAGATTGGTACTTGCATTAGAGGCAGTAATGGCGGTAGGCGAATGAATTGACTGAACAGCAGGCTGATTGCTTCTGACAATGGTCGCAAAAGATGACTTCCAACGCTAAGGGAAGGGGATATGTTTTCGGGACCAGTAGCGGTGGGTTCGTTGATCTTCAAATTATGCTTATCGAATAGAAGCTTATTTTAAGTATTTTATGCAACCTTTAAAATTAGCTGCATGGGGATTTCCAAAGTGATAGCAGCGTCTGGCATAATCTTGCTTGAGCCTACAATCCGAAGTGAGGTGGTTTTCTCAGCAAATAAAATGCCGAGAACAGTATGTCTTGGTGTGACCGTAGCCTTGACATCTATGGCATTGTACAGGCTCGGATTGCTTACGGGGTTTCTCCCATGTCACTCGAACACACAACACACAACATGAATATTCTTAACAAGCTTGTTATTTTCCGCATGTTTAAGATCAATAAACCTCATATTAAGAGTGAGGTCGACTTACTGCGTGGAGTACATACACGTACATCGCTATGACCTTCATTCTGTAGGCATGCGATGATCCTTCGGTGAAACTCCATGGTGGATGTTACGCAATACGATTCTGTAAGGTTGGTCCTCGGGGAGCTGGTGGTGATAAAATAAGGATCCCTTCTCCAGAAAATGCCGGGCCACCTGCCTGTAGGTATCCGAGGTGTCAGCTTGGTTAACACTAGCCGGCTGTTTGTTACGTATGGTTTTTCTTGAGGCACGAATAAAGGTGTCTTTCGATGAACAAGGCTCATCATCGTCACTCGAGGATACGACGGCCATACCGAATTCTTCCTCATTGCTTAGGGGTTGGAAGCGATTTGTGGAGTTGATTGAAGGCTGATCAGATGTTGCCTTCTTTGATAGGAGGGCTGTCCCTGCTCTCTTGTTGTTTCTTCCTTTACCTGGTGTAAAAGAGACATCCTGCCATCCTGCGGAATGTTAGCGATCCGCTACTGAGGTGACAAGAGAGCTGCTGTGAGTCGTGCTGGCAGAAGTAGAACATAGATTGCCACTTAGCGAGAAAGTGGAGATGTACGGGGACGAGATGGTTCAACTTGATGATGTTATTGTGAGGGTAGTACTGCAAATTGCATTTGAAATACTCGTCGTAGACAAAGCAGAGTCTTTATTTGGCAAGTTCTTCAGCAATTGCTCACGAATCTCTATTGGGCCCACGCCAGCAATTTGGTTCATCAACGTAAAGTCCAATGACCATTATTTTCCATTTTCCCTGGATAGTTAAAGCTTTAAGCTCAACGACAGCTGTTTGTGTGATTGCGTGGCAGCTGGACAACGGAGCCCCACCTCGAATAAATTTACACTGTCTTTTTTAATGAAATTACTTAGGTTTTACTATGATTTCACTGATAGTGACTTGTGGGGATCACTATTTACTGTATGTGCCAGTATTCTGAACTTGTCTATGGGTGTTGCGACGAATAAAATTTCACTTATTCACTTTGTTCAGCTGCTTATTGCTTAGACACGAACCAACTTGCGAAGAAAAGGGTATTCCTGAAAAACTCATTTGATTTTGATTTCGTGGACAGCTGACAGCATGGACAAAAAGCCCTCTAATAGCCCCCTAGCGCACTGGTATAAATGTCGACCAAATAATTGTCAATTTGATTTTTGATCACGATATATAAACAAACTTATATGATTATTCTACCAAATTAGTAAAAATATCTCAAACAACAAAAAAGTTTTTAATATTACAACTTACTTTCCAACCAATCGTTTCTATGGCAGCTATATGATATAGCGGTGCGATTTGAACCAACTTCAGTCAAAATAAATAACGCCAGCTTATATCCATATTCTATCAGTTTGGTTAAGATATATATAGAAAGAAAATTGATTTCTGAAACTTTATTGCCGAAATATCGTTTCTCTACCAGCTATTTAATATGCATAGTGGACAGATGGACCAATAAAAAAGTTTTTCCTACTTAAACTTGCCTATCGACCGATTGCTTTTTCGGTCAGAATGTATAAGACCAATGAAATCAAATAAACGATAGGAAATATTTTCAGATATATATTATTTTTAATTCAAAAAGTTTCTTTTATTTATTAAGTCATCTACAGGAGTGAATGAGTAAGTCTATCAAATCTTAGTTTTACTAACAGCCACGTTGACTTAATATAGACTACGGGAACCTAAAGGTCGTTTTGATGGAGGCGGGTGCGGTTTCAAGCCTGGGATAACCGTCTTACAAGATGATTCGGGTACAAATTGCAGTTCGTCTTTTGTGTTGTCTTGAGTCGCCTGCCAAGCCTGCACGCCAATAATACGTTACTTATTTAGCTTGAAGAGGTTGCGCATTAAAATAGATTGGGAAGGATATGTTTGCTTGTTGAGAGTAAACTTTACATGATAACACTTTTATTTTATTACTTTACGGTAATATAATAGCCATTTTCCTATTACCGTCAAGAGCTCGTTGTGCTGAGTAGCACGGTGTAGTAGTGTTGCATCTTACTGACTTGAGTACCTTGTGAGTATACACCAGGAGTGTCGTTTTGACTTTACACAAGAAGACATGAAGCTCGATCGAAAGCTTTAGAGATGTTGAAAAATATAACATTACACTATTCCCGATGATCGAATGCAAAATATATTTTAAATAGCTTTGACAGCATTATATGATCTTTTCTAAGTTTAGGTATCATTATAAAGACCGGTATTTGTTCTATTTTTTTTTTTATGAGTAACCAAATATTGTAATGAGGAGAATATCACGGTTTTGAAGTTAAAGAATTTTTCGAATTATTAGATCACAGCCTGGGGTTTTCTTTGGTTTCATCTGTTCTTTTATGACCTTCACGATCTTGTTCGGTTGGAAATCAGGGGGGTTCGGCTGATGGATGAATTGGATATGATGATAGAACAAAAGTATTTGGACGGAACACATTTCGTAAGTAAGCAGCAAATGAGTCGTTTATTTTATAAGTCACTACAGGCGTTCAAATGAGTATAGATTATAGTAAATTAGCAGAATAGTTGATGTTCGCTTGGATATTGAACTATAGGGTAAGAAAAAGTATGGGAGCTCACATTTCTTGTACTTAATCCATATTTCTATATGTTAACCAAACTGATAGAATATGCAAATAAGTTTCTCATATATATTCTGAGTGGAGTTTGTCAAAACCGTACTTATTCTTTATTGCATGACTATCGGTGATGGTGTTAATCACAAGAACAGATTTGGCGAAAAAAAATTTAATTTTCGAAATGTTTTATTTTTGCGCTTCTTTATCGAAATGTTTTATTTTAAAGCTTGAAAAAATACTCAAAGAATACTCTGTTATGAAATAGCTTTGCTCATAGAGCGTTGTTTAAGATACGATTTTTACAAATCTGGTTGAGATTGCAAAATAACTGGCTTATTTCCAAAAAAAAAAGTAATCCCGATTTTATGAAAAGTTTGATATTCGACCGTGGTAACTATATGTTATTGTGGTCCGATGTCAACCAAATTTAAGCATGTTGTAAACACAATACAAGATTAAAAATTAAAGAGTTTGGTAGATATAGGAAAAAAATATATAAGTTTTTTATACTAAAGGTTGTTTTCGACCGATCAATCCTATGGCAGCTATATGATATAGTCATCCTATTTTAAACAAATTTGGTCTGGATGTAAAAGGTACTTCAAGATACACCGTTTATGAGAAAACTTAAGAGATCTATATAATAAAAAACAATTTTTAAAATGCTGCCTTGATTTTCGACCCAACGATCCTATGGCATCAGCATGGGTTTACGAGATGTAAATCGACAACCACTAATTTATTAATATACTAGAGGGCCCGCATTTGCGTCCACGCTTTGTTCGGACGCAGAACCACACTTAAACTTTTAAAAATATCTTAAATGTTAAAAAGTTAATATATAAACGATAGACAAAATAACACGTCTGCAAACAATTAGACAAAACAAGAGAATAGACTAGAAAATGCAATAAAATACAAATTATTGCAAAAATTTGAGAACTCACTTGATAAATCACAGTTCGCGCGTTAATTTCTTTAACGGTAAAAACAAAAGACCATATACAAACCAGAGAAGCAATGGGCAAAAAATTTCTGAACAGTATGAACATTGCTCGAGTTCATTTTGCCTGTTTGCATTTCGGGCAAGTGCCCGTTTCAGACGTTTGGACAAAGCACTGAAAAGGTTCGCCTTTGGGCTCCCGCAAGTGCAAATTTGGTGGTAGTTTTTGGTCATTTTTTTTGTGCGAGGTTGAAAACACATTTTTGTCAACGAAAACAACGCGCGTGGACCGCTAGCTGCGGAGGCTTTCTGTTTTGGGTTCTTGTGTATTTTGTGCGACAGAGGCGCAATAGCGTGCTCTCTATGTGCGACAAAAGAACGCAATAAGGGAACACCGCGCGTCGACCGCTAGCTGCGGAGGTTTTCTGTTTTGGGTTCTTGTGTATTTTGTGCGAGAGAGACGCAATAGCGGGCTTTCTATGTGAGACAAGGCACGCAATAAGGGACACGCGACAAAAGCGCAATAACGGAATAACGCGGCAGCGACCGCTTGCAATAAAATTTAGATATTAGCGCAACTATGTGTGTATGTATGTATGTACTCGTATTGTATGTATGTATATATGTATGTATTGTCTGCAATGCACTTACATTGTTGCGCTACCTGATTGAAACAGTTTTGGAAATATTAAAACTAACGGATTGGTTTTTTACAACTTGTAATGTAATAGAGATGTATTTTGTAGTTTCGTAAACTTTCTCAATGGGTTTAGAGGATAACAGGTAGTGTATTATTTTCCATATTGTAGGCCTGATAAAGTTTACTACCTGAGTGAGCATTGTGGGCTCACCTATTTGTTGCCTCAAACGCAAAAATAATTTTTGTTATTAATAATATTAATTAATAATAATAATATATATTAATAATTTCAAAGAAAGTAGTAATATTTAATTAATAAGTTTTCTTATAATTTATTTTGCCATTCAACATTACAAACTATCTCACATAAGCATAAAAATGTATGCAAACGCCTGCACGCTTGCATATCCAAGAACACGCTCGTTGCCCGCGGGCATTTCGAACATTTCACAATGCCCGTTCGGTTCAAAGCAAAACAAAACAGTGCCCGTCTCGTGAAATGGAAAACTGCCTAAAGTCAAAGCCAAACTGCTCGCCTGTGTAGCGTCAAAAACAACCCCTGTTTTTGTATCGTTCGTAAACAGCGAGGCCTAGTACCGTTGAACGTATTGCGGCTGCGCACATGTGCAAACACGCACGAACATGCCCAATGCAGTTCTCTGATACAAACATATACAATGTCACTCATGCCAGATGGCAACGCTTTAATGCTCTTTCTTACAGTAATCGATGGAACGATCAAAAGTTGTATTCGTTCATTGTATTAATTTTAAATTGGAAAAATAATAATATAGCTTACACTACATTTTACAAAAATATTTTGTTTCATATTGCATTTTTTCATTCATCGTCATTCTTCAACATAGTGGTACCATCTATTGTTAATGGCGCCAATTGACAATAAACCCAAAATTCGGCACAGATCGGTAAATAGTACATAGAATTTGCTGACATACATTTTTAATTAAATTTAGATACATTTTTTTTTATTTTCAAAAATAAATTCCAGATGAAAATTTAGAAAGGGCTTCTATTTTGATCTTATATGCGCGTTGTGCGCGACGTGCGCGTTGCCAACTCATTCAATTCAGTGTCAACACGAATGTGAGTTGAGTAAATGCATTTATGTATGACAAAGAACGCAATATAAATTACTGCCTCGTTCACATGAACAAAACAACAACAACATTCGCGACTTTGCTCGCACGGGAGTGAACACAATAACAAATGCCATGGCTCTCTTGGTCTCTGCCTCTCTTTCAGTTGCTGAAGCTAAAATTGTGTATGTATGCGTACACACGCATTGAACGTCTTCAATGCTTGCTAAGTGAGCTTGCATTTAATGCAATGAAAATTAATGTTTTTTATTTTTTAAAATAGTTTGCAGGTGGAATTAAGAAATGAAAATACACATACGAATCTGAAAAATTTTTTTCTGATTTTTAAAAAAAAAAATTCAAGTTTCTAGGAGTTGTGGTTTGACCATGGCTGTGATATATCAGTCAGTCAGTGAGTGAGGACAAAGCATTTTATATATATAGATAACCTTGATTTCCTCAGCTTTCCAAACAATCTTCTTCATTGGATATGTAATTATTTAAGTAGCAGAACGCAAAGAGTTAGTTTGAAAACTCCATTCTAAAAAACTATCAAAGCAACATCTGAAGTGCCGAAAGGCAGTCATATTGGTCCACTTCTTATTACTTTATTTATAAACGATCTTCCATGTGTTCTATCTCACTCAAGCCAACTAGCGAAATCTTAATAGTGCAAAATATAAAATAATGACTTTCTATAGATCCTTTCGCCATACCTGTCACTATTCACTTAATGTCATTATGTTGGAATGCGTAAATGATTCCGAAAGCTCAGTAAATAGTATGGGTATAATTCTAGATTTTAAACTGAAGTTCGATAAACATATTGATGTTGCGGTCAATAAAGCAATAGGAATTCTTGAGTTTATTAAGAGTTGGTCCAAGGAATTTGATGATCCTCATATTTCGTGTTGGTCCGATTCATGAGAACGGGTCAAGCGTTTTGTCCGTTCAATACGAACTCCAGAAGAGATTTATTTAAAATAACATTTTTAATATTTGCTCTTCACGGCTTGAGCTGGAACTCAAAAATTCACATGCCTGTATACTCTAGTAGAATAAGCTTAATTAGTCTTCCCTCTCTTACTAATCGTAGAATTCTGCTTGGAGTAATGTTCGTTCACAAATTCCTATAGGATCAAGTAGACTCAGTTAGTTTGTTGGACGATATGACTTTAAACATACATTTGAAGATGAACTTGTAACTTTAATCCTTTTTATTAATCGTACGATTAGATTCGAGTGTTCTTCGCTTACTTGTAATGCCCTTATGTTATTAATTCTGGTTTCGTGTCGTGTAATGTATTTTCGTGCAAATTCATATTAGGCCTAAAGTTTTAATATTTGCCTATTGGGGGAATAGGCACACAAGCTCTAAATCTCAGAAGAAACATCAATATTTTTCCCCTACTAATTTAAGTAATTTTAAAAAAGATATAAATACAATTTTTTTTGCAAAAGCCTCATTTCCTAACCAAATATTTATGGATTGATATTAAAATGTAAAGTCTATGTATTGGGGTAAGAACTGCAACATCATCAAAGGTCGCAGTTCCGAAAAGGTAACTTTCGGAAGAATCAACAGTGTAGAATTGCCAGAGGCGTTTCCTGGGACCGATCTTATTCAACAGCAGATTTGCATAAATTAAATGATAGCAGTAGCCTGCTCCTCCAATTCCTTCCTATCATCAACAATTTTTCGAAAAGGAAGGAAATTTTCTCAATTTCCCCGTGAAACTAAACTTATCAACGGTAGTTCATGTTCACAACAAAAGAACTTCACTCAACATATCCCAATGGTGTCTAGTTAAATGAGGTTAGACAAATTACATATCTGGGTTAAACAATCGCAGATAACAACTCGGCACCGTCAAACAAAGTCTAACTTTTTACAAAGATCAACTTTAACTTATTAAATATTGAGCTTAACTCATCTATATATATAAAATGCTTTGTCCTCACTGACTGTCTGACTGATATATCACAGCCATGGCCAAACCACAAGTCCTAGAGACTTGAATTTTTTTTAAAAAATCAGAAAAAGAGTTTCCAGATTCGTATGGGTATTTTAATTTTCTAATTCCACCTGCAACCTATTTTAAAAATAAAAAACATTATTTAAAAGGCATTAAATGCACGCTCGCTAAGCAAGCATTGAAAACGTTCAATGCGTGTGTACGCATACATACACCATTTTAGCGTGAGCAACTGAAAGAGAGCCAGAGAACAACAGTTAGAGTCGACTTCAAAGAGAGCCATGGCATTTGTTTTTGTGTTCGCTTTTGCATGTGCGTAGTTTTTGTGTTCGCTTTTGCATGTGCGTAGTGCGAGCAAGATCGCCAATGTTGTTGTTTTGTTCCTGTGAACGAAGAAGTGATTTTTATTGCGTTCTGTTTTTTATTCGTTGCTGCCCCTTGAGTTTTGTATGTAGTCTCAATACCCTATACCATTAGAATGTTTTAATAAGAGATTTCTACATTAAAAAATTTGTTTTTATTTATTACACCATTACACTTATTATATAGCCATTCTTTATGAATTTGTTAAATTTACGGTGTTTTACCTTCAAAAATATTGAAGGCATTAACGTTTAAAGCGTAAAGGGAATTTCATAGAAATATGCATTTTCTTGGACACTTTTGGTTGTATGAAATTAACTGTCTGTGGGTTATTTGCTCACTAATCTATATATATAAAATGCTTTGTCCTCACTGACTGACTGACTGACTGACTGATATATCACAGTAATGGCGAAACCATAAGTCCGAGAGACTTGAAGTTTTTTTTAATAAATCAGAAAAAAAATTTCCAGATTCGTATGGGTATTTTAATTTTCTAATTCCACCTGCAACCTATTTAAAAAATAAAAAACATTATTTAAAAGGCATTAAATGCAAGCTCGCTAAGCAAGCATTGAAAACGTTCAATGCGTGTGCACGCATACATACACAATTTTAGCGTGAGCAACTGAAAGAGAGCCAGAGAAAAACAGTTAGACTCGACTTCAAAGAGAGCCATGGCATTTGTTTTTGTGATCGCTTTTGCATGTACGTAGTTTTTTGTTTATGTGTTCGCTTTTGCATGTGCGTAGTGCGAGCAAAATCGCCAATGTTGTTGTTGTTTTGTCTCTGTGAACGAAGTAGTGACTTATACTGCGTTCTTTGTCATACATAAGTGTGTACATATGAATCGGCTGCTGTGAGAATTGACGACAATGCTTTACTCATTCCATGCTGCCTTTTAAGTTTTGTATGTAGTCTGTGATACCCTGTACCATTAAAATGTTTTATTAAGAAATTTGTACATTAAAAAAATTGTTTTTATTTATAAAACAGCCCATTACACTTATTATATAGCCTTTCTTTATGAATTTGTTAAATTTACGGTGTTTTGCCTTCAAAAATATTGAAGGCAATAACGTTTAAAGCGTAAAGGGTATTTCATAGTAGTAGGCATTTTCTTAGACACTTTTGGTTGTATGAAATTAACTGTCTGTGGGTAATTTGCTCACCACTATAACATAAAAGCAGCTCTTTTAAATTTTTACTTGCATTTTATTTTTGAAAATAAAAAATATTTATTAAATCGAATTAATAATGCATGTTCGCAAAATCTATGTACTATTTTTCAATCCGTAAAGCATTACGGGCTTATTGTTAGATGGCGCCACTAACAATAGATGGCGCCAACTCCTTAGTGGTCTGCAAATGACGAAATAATTTAAATAATAATATTTCTGATACTTTAAGTGGGGATCTGCGTCCGAGCAAAGCAAGGACGCAAAAGCGGGCCCACTAGTTTAACATAAAATCAGAAGCTCTTTTAAATTTACACCTGCATTTAATTTTTGAAAATAAAAATTTTTATTAAATCAAATCAAAAATGCATGTTCGCAAAATCTATATACTATTTGTCAATCCGTAAAGAATTACGGACTTATTGTTAGATGGCGCCACTAACAATAGATGGCGCCACCTCTTTAGTGGTCTGCAAATGAGGAAATAATTTAAATAATAATATTTCTGATACTTTCAGTGGGGATCTGCGTCCGAGCAAAGCAAGGACACAAAAGCGGGCCCACTAGTATTCAATAAAAATGAAGACTCTTTATTATTTTAAAGATTATTACTTGCAATAAGTTTTAACTCGATACAAATAAGCACATAACAATTAGACGATATAAAATCGTTTTGTGAATAAGTATAAAAAAATAATATCTAAAAAACAGCGGTTAGTCGAAGAATTTCTTGAACTCCAGGGAGCCGGTCTAGTTGTCTTCCCAGCCGGGAGTAACCTTCTTGGCATTCTTGTACCACTTGTTCACATTCGAGTACTTGGGGATATCGAATTTAGCCATCTCGAATGTGGACACGGTGGCGACCAGGGCGATATCGGCGACGGTGCGAGAATCACCGGCAGCGAACTCCTGACCGTCAAGGAAAGTGTTCAGGAAATCGAAGGCAACCTCAATCTTCTTGTATGCCTCGGGATCGGCGGGTGCCTTGGCGAACATCTGGGGGTAATAATAGTTATCAAAGCTCTGATACAGGGTGCCCATATCGAAGTACAGTCTTCGTGGGGCACTTGGGATACAGTAAGTCGGTCTTGCCGTACTTCTCCACCAGGTATACCAGAATAGCACGCGACTCCCATAGATCGAAGCCATTGTCCACCAGAGTGGGAATGGTGTGCTGAGGATTGATCTTCAAGAACTCGGGCTTCAAATGCTCTCCCTCCTGAAGGCTAATCAGCTTCTTGTTCAACTCGACGCCAACGGCCTTGGCAGCCATGATTACGGAGCGGCAGGGCGAGGAGCCGGGCAGATAGTAGAAGTCAGCCATTTTTAATTTGGGATTTTAGTAGTTAGTCGCGGCGCACTGTACAAAGTAACAAGCAATACTGTATAATTAATCTTTTTGGCTAATGAATTGTTCTGCAAAGTAACTTTATTTACACGGACTTCAGTAAAGCATTTAGCTCTATAGATCATGTGCTCCTCCTCCTTAAGCTCGACCGAATGGGTTTCCCCCATTCACTACTTTTATGGATATCTTCCTACCTAACAGAAATAATCCAAAGAATAGTGTTTAGACCAGCCTCCTGAAAATCTGTCCTTGTAAACTTTGGTGTACCTCAAGGTAGTCACCGAGACCCTATACTTTTTTATCTATATATATAAAATGCTTTGTCCTCACTGACTGACTGACTGACTGACTGATATATCACAGTAATGGCGAAACCACAAGTCCGAGAGACTTGAAGTTTTCTTTAATAAATCAGTAAAAAAAATTTCCAGATACGTATGGGTATTTTAATTTTCTAATTCCACCTGCAACCTATTTAAAAAAATAAAAAACATTATTTAAAAGGCATTAAATGCAAGCTCGCTAAGCAAGCATTGAAAACGTTCAATGCGTGTGTACGCATACATACACCATTTTAGCGTGAGCAACTGAAAGAGAGCCAGAGAACAACAGTTAGAGTCGACTTCAAAGAGAGCCATGGCATTTGTTTTTGTGTTCGCTTTTGCATGTGCGTAGTTTTTGTTTTTGTGTTCGCTTTTGCATGTGCGTAGTGCGAGCAAAATCGCCAATGTTGTTGTTGTTTGGTTTCTGTGAACGAAGAAGTGACTTATACTGCGTTCTTTGTCATACATAAGTGTGTACATATAAATCGGCTGCTGTGAGAATTGACAACAATGCTTTACTCATTCGTTGCTGCCCCTTAAGTTTTGTATGTAGTCTGTGATACCCTGTACCATTAAAATGTTTTATTAAGAAATTTATACATTAAAATAATTGTTTTTATTTATAAAACAGCCCATTACACTTATTATATAGCCTTTCTTTATGAATTTGTTAAATTTACGGTGTTTTACCTTCAAAAATATTGAAGGCAATAACGTTTAAAGCGAAATGGGTATTTCATTGTAGTAGGCATTTTCTTAGACACTTTTGGTTGTATGAAATTAACTGTCTGTGGGTTATTTGCTCACTAATATAACATTAAATCAGAAGCTCTTTTTAAATTTTCACCTGCATTTTATTTTTGAAAATAAAAAATATTTATTAAATCGAATTAATAATGCATGTTCGCAAAATCTATGTACTATTTTTTTAATCCGTAAAGCATTACGGGCTTATTGTTAGATGGCGCCACTAACAATAGATGGCGCCACCTCCTTAGTGGTCTGCAAATGACGAAATAATTTAAATAATAATATTTCTGATACTTTAAGTGGGGATCTGCGTCCGAGCAAAGCAAGGAAGCAAAAGCGGGCCCACTAGTCTCCTTATAAATTATCTCCCCCTTGATTTAACCCACTGTCGTTTACTGATGTATGCAGATGGGGTGAAACTTGTCTAACCATTGAAGGAAGCTAAATATTGAACATTTGCAAGACAATTTAGACTTATTGCGTGCATCTCTCTCATATACATATAATCATCTAAATTTAAAATTTTCGAATTGCAACTAATTCGATCAATAATATACCGTTACATTTACAGTTGAACTCTATTTTGATAGTAAAATAAGCTTCAGTCTTCATTTTACCATTATTATAAATAAAGCTAAGGGTACCTTGCATTTATTATCGGTGGTCTAAAAAGTTTATTTACCTCTATGTCACCAATCTTTTATTCACTTTCTAGTTCGCCATATTCTAAATATTGTTGATGAGTCTGTACATATGCCATTTTTTCTGGTTGAAATTCGCGGTTCAGCTTGGAATCCGACTCTCCTTGACTTGCCACCATACTCTAATCTTTTTTTCTCAATCGATTTCGAGTTTTATGTGATAAGTACAATGAACTCTTTCATTTAATTTTATTCCATCTCTCTTTCCCCCTAATTAAAACATCTGTTTTTAGTTTTTATCGCCGTTAAATCTGCGATCTCACCCACACTTAAAGTTTCAGAAATATTTATATTAAAAGCTTAATATAAATATTATTATTTAAATTATTTCGATATTTCCACACCACCAAAGCGGTAAAATACATATTTTCGTTGATCGCACTAATGTGCGCGCTGCCAACTCATTCAATTCAGGATCAACACGAATGTCTCATATGTAAAATCGAGCCCTTTATTTTGTATGTATGACAAACAGCGTTGCCACCATCTTTCAGGAAGAAGCCGCCAGATTGGACAAAAATAAAAGCGAAAAAAAGCTGAAAAATAAAAAACCAAAAAATCTTAACGAAAGCAAAAAAATCCATTTTTTCCCGCTTCCCGCTTACAAAACCGTCAGATCTGACGGGAAAAAGCTAAATTGGCAACACGAGTTAGCCGGGTTGCATCGGTTGGATCTTTTTTTATCCACTCTTTAAACTCCGGGTTTTGCAAACACGCATGACGAATATGTTGTTTGTATTTCCTTTTTGACAATTTTACTCTTTTTTTATCTCGTGCATTTCATATGTATTTTACCAAGAGTGTAATCGATTAACGCAATCGATTACAATAAATACTGCATTTATTGCCAACTATATTAAAAAATAAAAATAGCGAAAGAAATATTAACGAAAGCAAAAAAAAGGCATTTTTCCCGCCTCCCGCTTTTTTCAAAATATTCCCCGCTGTTGGACTTCCAAAACCGTAAGATCTGACGGGAAAAGCTACATTGGCAACACTGATGACAAAGCACGCTTCGTTCACAGGAACAAAACAACAACAACATTTGCGATCTTGCTCGCGAACACAAAAACAAATATCATGGCTCTCTTGCTCTTTGGCTCTCTTTCAGTTGCTCACGCTAATATTGTGTATGTATGCGTGCACACGCATTGAACGTTTTCAATGCTTGATTAGTGAGCGTGCATTTAAAGTAATTTATGTAATGTTTTCATGTATTTATTTTATTTTTTAAAGTTAGCTATAGTACATATTGATACTAAAGCTAAGTAATTTAAAAGAGCACTAGCGTCCAGGCCTTCAGCTCTGTTTATTTACATTTTAAATTATATTTGCAAGATTACATTCTAGTAAATATTTGTACATTTTATTTATATTGTCGGTGGTTGTGTAGGTCAAAAGGGAGGAAGGTGAGGTATTGCCAAAGTGGTTCCTCCTGATATGGCTAATCACGTATCTAGCAGGTGTGTGGTGCTTAATTCCCTGACCGCATAAGTGGCAGTTGGGTTTGGTGTCACCAGTCAACAGGTAGCTGTGTGTGACGCTGCTGTGTCCTATCTGAAGGCGGGAGAATATGGTGTTTTATTGCGAGTTATTTGTATTGAAAATTATTCAGATTCAGGTTATATTGTTTGTATTTGTGCTGGAAGCTGGACCAAGCCGGTTTTTTTGGCATGGAGGTGCTTCTTAATGGCAGCACGCAGGTCTTTAACGGCAGAGGGTGCAATTGTGTGTGTGGGGTACCAATACATAGCTTTGCCTGAATTGTCCACCAGTTCGTTGCCAGGTATACCTCTGTGGCTGGGAACCCAGAATATGTGTAATTAGTGTGGTGTTTTATAAGGCTTTCCCGGATATCTTCTGTCGTTGGATTTGTGTTGCTTGAATTTTTTATTGCTTCTATAGCCGAAAGGCTATCGGTGCATATGGTTAACATCCCAGTTCGGTTTTTTGCGTATGTAATTAACGATAGCCACTGCTTCGGCGGAGTATACTGAGTAGTACTCTGGGAGTGAGCCTGCTGCTAAAATTTTTCCATGAACATGTCAACACATACAAATGCGGTGGTAGCGGTTAATTTTGTTGCGTCGGTGAATATCCACGTTCGGTTTTTCATAGATACTCTTGGTTGTTTCCTCATCGAACAGTTGCCGTAATGTTTCCCCCGTTTGTGTAGTTTTTGGGGTATTCTTGCAACGTACAGTTGACAGAGGATGCCTGGAGTAGCCATGGTGGGCTGTTGGAGGCTTTTTGTGCTGGAGGTGATGTTGACTTCTTTGGAGAGGGCAGCACATCGACGCAATGTCGAAAGATGTCGAGGTGTTCTCCTTTGTTTCATTGCCTTTTGCATATCAATTCGAAGAAGGTGGTTAGGGTAGCAAATAATTTTGGGTATCAGCAAAGCTGTTGTTTCTGCAACTCTGTCCTCTATGGATGGCATACCCGCTTCTGCTAGGATACATTTTATTGGCGATGTTGGAAAGGCGTTGATGCTGCGACGTACAGCCGTGTGTGCGTTCTTGCGCACCAGCCAAATATCGGTAGATATAAGGGCCTTGGTGACGTTGATTAGCGTATTTGTATTTATGAGTGAATGCTTAGAACTAAGGTATTTTATTATGTTAACTTTTTTTCCTAAGGTTTCTCGGAGTTATAGACAGTGGTTTTTGTAGGTCATTCCCTTATCAAAATATAGGCCTAATATCATAAGTGCCTGGACGCTTTCTATAGTGAAATTATTAAAGCTTAGTTTAGTTTGTTTACATCTATGTCTTTTACAGATATGGAGAGAGTGTAGCACCAGAGTACAGTCCCCAGTGTTGTTTTTAGTATGTTGGGTAGCTTGTTTAAGTCTTTAATTTTCTTAAAAATTATTGCGCCGTCTGCGTACATGATTAATTTTATTTTGTGTTTAGATACAATATTGTTGACTTCTTCAAATGCAATAATGAATAGAATCACCGATATTGGCGATCCTTGCGGAATGCCGGTATGTATGTTTGATCCTAACCCGAAATGAGCGGTGGAACATGAAAGTCTTCACTATATTGAAGATTTTTGTACCCACCCCCATTTAGCGAGTTGCTGATGAACAGTATGGGCGCCCACGCGATCAAATGCCTTTTCGAAGTCTGTCGCCAAAAGTGTGACATGATTTCTTGTAGAAAGGGCATCTGACACGAAGTGCTGCAGGTGCAGAAGGGGAGTCCATCGTACTGTGTTTGGGCTTAAAGCCCACTTGGTTGAGGCTTATCAGTTCATTTTTTGTGGCGTACCATAAGAGTCGCTGGGATATAATCTTTTGAAAGTTTTAGCGATACATGGCAGTAGTGAGATAGGTCTTGAAATTTCTTCAGACGGTTTTTTTTGTTTTGGAATGGGTACAATGATGACAGATTTCCATACGTGGGATACTGACCAGCTGTGAATATGTTATTGTACAGATATAAGAGCTCTTTTTTGCCTGAGGTGGGCAGTTGTTTAAGCATTGGGTACGAGATACGGTCGTGCCCTAGTGTTTTGCCTGTAGCCATTGTGAGAGCCATGTCTAACTCTAATTCCGTGAAATTGTATTCTAGTTGTTTGGCAGATAAGCTAAGTCTAGCTGTGGTATGCGCATACTCAATGGATTTTGGTCTTTTGTTGCCTATATTGGGTGCTAAAGTTGCAGTCCTCTGAGTATGCCGACCAAGTTGTGGCAAATTGGTTGGCTATGTCTAGGGCTGAGGTTAATAGGGTATTATTGTATCTGATGGACTTCAGCTGGGGAAGGGGAATCCCCACTAGAGACTTGATATCCCGCCAGACTTGCTTTGATGATGATTGCTCTTCCGCTTGGCTAATTTCACTGCGCGCTTAAAAAGGGCGTTTGCTCTTTTGTAGGCTAAGAGGTTAGCATCTGTCATTACATACTTGTAGGCTTGCCATAATTTTTGTTTTTTGTCCCGAAGAGTTCCTAAGTCTTTGTTCCACCAAATTATCTTTCTTCTAAAAAGTGCGGGGCTTGGTTTGTGGAATTGCTTTATTGGCAGCCACCCGAATGGTTTTGTTAATTTGAGCAACTTGCCCTTGAATGTTTCGGTTTTGGGTGAATGGGGGATGATTTTTGTAGTTTAGGCGGAATGATTCCCAATTGGCTAACTCAATTTTAAATTTTGGAGAGAAGTTGTTTTTTTCTAATGTGATTTGGTGTGATATTTCAGTTACGATTGGGAAGTGGTCGCTGCTGTATAAGTCGGGTAGAACTTCCCATTTGCAACAAGGGAGAAGATTCGAGGAAATAAATGTGAGATCAATGTGTGTATAGATTCTGTGTGTAGAGTAATGTGTTGCAGTTCCATTGCTTCTATTATATTTTTTCATCTGGCGTTCATAAGAGTAGAGCCACAGGCGAACCCCCATGCATTAAAATCTCCAGTAAACAGATGTGGTGCAGTGAAGCTGTTAATTATTCTAAGTATTTCGCTTCCCGAGAACGGCTGGTCGGGGGAATATAGCTGTTTAGAATAGTCAAATTACTGTTGAGTTTTAACTGAATGGCCAGATGAAGAATATTTGAGTTTGTCAGGGTAGGGAGAAGCGAGTGGGGTAGGAACCTTTTTTTAACAAGAATTCCTACACCTTGTTTGGCGTTGATGTTGTGGGGAAGGTTTGTAAAATAACCTGTATATTGTTTGTTGCATATTATGTTTTTTGAGTTGAAAGGTAAGTGCGTCTCTTGAAAACATATAATATCTGGAGTCAGTTTATGTATTAATATTGCTAGCTCATCGAAATTATTTATGTATCCTTTAGATTCCATTGAACAATTCTAATCAATTCTCATCACAAAATAAATTTATTATATATGTATATGTCTTCAGGAAGTGTATTTTTGTTATTTTTTAGTTATTATTCTTCAATTAATATTATTTTTTTTCAATCGGATATCGATTCAGCTGAGTCGAGATCCATGTTAGTGTTTTTAGATAGGGTATTTGTTGAGTGTAAGTGGGTTGTGTTATTTCTGTTGTCGGTATGTATATTTGTGACTGCTTGATTATTAATTGTTTGCTTAGTAGTTTGTATGATGAGGGAAAGGGGAAGATAGGGGGAGGGAGATAAGTGATTCGAAAGAGTGGAAGCGGATTGAGTGTTTTTTTTTTAGAGCGACTTAGTCGACGAGAAACGATCAGAGCCACCAATATTGCTGTTATCAGTGTTACGGTTATTGTTGGTGTATTTGGTTTATTGTGTTATGCTTATGTCGTTTTCTTTGTTTGCTGTGACTGCAGCGTAGCTGTCAGGTTTGGATTCTTTGGGTAAGGTAGCTTTGTAATACGCCTTCGCTTCTCTCATTGTGCACTTTTCGTTGTTTTTATTTTGATTATTTCCTTTTGCTGTGCAAATGCGCTTCATTTTTGTCGGAGGCAGCATCGTTTGGTGAGCAGTTGACCCACTTTGGCGAGCAGGTGCCGGAGTGGGAGGGAAGTCCGCAATTGTTACAAGCACGATCGTTTTTGCAATGTTTCTGGGTATGCCCGAGTTTTTGACAAGATTTGCACCGCATGGGATTCGGTATAAATTGAGCAATTTTTACAGTGTGCCAGCATATGTCGATTTTGGATGGAAGGTTGTAAAGCTTGAAGGTAAGTAGCATAACACCTGACGGCTTTGCTACGCCATCTACTATTTTAGTGAATTTGTATACCGAAACCACTTTTTGTGAGCTGAGCTCTTTGACAATTTCGTCTTCTGGCACGTTAATAAGGTAGGGTACATAAATGGTCCCCTTGATCGAGTTGAGGGCTTGGTGGAATTGACATTCTATTTTGCATATTCCTTGGAGTACAGTTGCATTGATGAATTTGTTGGCGTCTTCAGTTGTATGAACTAACATCAGGAGATTTCCGTCTTTTAGATTTGAGATCGAAGCAATGTTCTTATTGATGTGTTTGATCGCTTTGTGGACAGCGAAGCATGAATATTCTGAAATTTTTTTCACTGTCTTTGGCGGAGATTATTAGATATTTGGGGTTACCAATATTGGTTGTTGGGAGTTCGGGAGACTCGACTTAAAGACTTTAAGTTTTTGCTGTTTTTGTAGGCGGGCTTTCGGCCAGTGTACTGTACCGGTTATGCCTCAGATTTGGGGGCTCAGGGCCACCCATGGTTATTGTTCGCGATCAGGCGATTAGAGCAACTTTTAGCACGAGTAAAGATTAAAGAGGAGAGAGAATGAAAGTGTGGGTGTAAGAGGAAACTGCTAATATCACGATTTGGAAAGCAACTGACGTCTGCTCGCGATGAGTGTTAGTCGGCGACTGAATGTTTTTTATGTTTTAAAATAGTTTTCAGGTGGAATTATAAAATTAAAATATCCATACGAATCTTGAAATTGAGTTGCGATCGAACAATCTTTGAGTCTACACGTGCCTAGTTTGTGGGGAAGCTACGCTCTAGCTTTGAATTTGTTGTAGTTTACACTTTAAATAATAAGTCAAGTTCTTTGTTTAAAGTTTATATCTCTCTCTCCTTGCTTTGCTCGGACGCACACACACACTTAAAGTTTCAGAAAAATTTATATTAAATGGTTAATATAAATATTATTATTTAAATTATTTCGATATTTCTACAATACCAAAGCGATAAAATGCATATTTACAATTATCGCACTAATGTGCGTGCTGCCAACTTATTCAATTCAGTATCAACACGAATGTCTCATATGTAAAATCGAGTTTATTCAAGCAGCCCTTTATTTCGTATGTATGACGAACAGTGTTGCCAACATTTTTCAGGAAGAAGCCGCCAGATTGGACAAAAATAAAAGCCTTCCGCTGTTTTAAAATTTTCCCCCGTTGTTGGACTTCCAAAACCGTCAGATCTGATGGAAAAAAAGCTAAATTGGCAACACTGATGATAAAGCACGCTTCGTTCACAGGATCAAAACAACAACAACATTCGCGATCTTGCTCGCGAAACACAAAACAAATTAAACTTGTGTTGTTAAACGTTATTTTTGTAGTTGAATAAGGGTATTCCAACACGTCCCTTCAAAAATAACGTCTACAATAAACATAACAAAAGTATTCATTAGTAACTATCATATGTGGCTGGTGTGCATGCTGGGAATGATTGTTCAGCAATCGATTGGTCGTCTTGCAGCAAACCTAATTTGTCTCGTAGCTCCACAAATCTCGCAGCAGTCAACGGTTTTGTAAATATGTCAGCCAGTTGATTATCTGTAGAAATATACTCAAGACAAATCACATTATTCTGAACTTGCTTTCTTGCAAAATGATATTTAATATCAATATGTTTAGCTCGTTTATGACATGAGGGGTTGTTTGCTATGCTAATACAGTCTTGATTGTCTTCGAAAATTTTAAGGGGGTTTTCTAGTTTTATGTTAATACTAGTTAATAAAGATTTAAGCCATAGAGCTTCTCTCACGGCTTCAAATAGGGCCATATACTCAGCTTCAGTTGATGAGGCTGCTACTGAGTTCTGTCTCTTTGTATTCCAACAAATGAGATTAAAATCAAACATTTTGAATAAGTACCCTGTTGTACTTTTTCTATCAATTTCACTACCACCCCAATCAGAATCTACATAACCAATTAATTTATTTTTGAATGCCAAGTTCCTTTTAAAAATCAATTTCATATCGATAGTGCCCTTCAAATATCTAAGAACTCTTTTTAATTTCTGCCATAACTCGGAGTTATTTTTACTACTGTATCTACTCAAGATATTTACTGCAGTAGTTAAATCTGGGCGTGTAAAAAGCTTTATGTACATTAAACATCCTATTAGGTTACGGCATGGGGCATTGTTTTCATCTGAATTAAGTAATTCATAATATATTTTGCTAGGTAAAGGAGTACTAACTGCATTACAATTTCCATGTTAAATTTACTTAAAATTCTTTAACATATGCAGATTGGCTTAAATAAATTTTATCTTCATGCATTTCTATCCTAATTCCAATAAAATGTTTATTTCGTTTAGGTCAGTCATTCTGAACTTTTCCATTAAATACCTTTTGAAGTTATTCATTCTAGTCAGATCTCCTATAG
Organism: Drosophila sp. st01m; assembly: GCA_018901795.1. Taxonomy (NCBI): domain Eukaryota; kingdom Metazoa; phylum Arthropoda; class Insecta; order Diptera; family Drosophilidae; genus Drosophila; species Drosophila sp. st01m. The sequence continues at coordinate 114,994 of JAEIFG010001483.1, read as the reverse complement.
CTATAACCACATCATCTACATATGTATAATAAAACATGTATGTTTTTATTGATGTTACATTTGTCTAAAATATATATACAGCGATCTACTGGAGAGTTGACAAACTCACACTCTTTCAATGCTTGCTCATATACTTCAAACCAGCATCTAGCCGCTTGCTTGAGTCCGTAATTTGCCTTATTCAATTTACACACATTGTTACTATTGCACGATATACCTTGAGGAAGTCTCATATATATTTCCTCTTTTAACGTGCCATTCAAGAAAGCTGTTTTAACATCCATTTGATGGACTTTCAAGTTATACTGTATTGCCAATCTATATATATAAAATGCTTTGTCCTCACTGACTGACTGACTGACTGACTGCTATATCACAGCCATGGCCAAACAATAAGTCCTAGAGACTTGAAGTTTTTTTTAAAAATCAGAATAATTTTTCCAGATTCGTATGGGTATTTTTATTTTTTTAATTCCGCCTGCAACCTATTTTAAAAAATAAAATCATTTAATTAATTTGCATTAAATGCACGCTCGCTAAGCAAGCATTGAAAACGTTCAATGCGTGTGTACGCATACATACACAATTTTAGCGTGAGCAACTGAAAGAGAGTCAGAGAACAACAGTTAGACTCGACTGCAAAGAGAACCATGGCAATTGTTTTTGTGTTCGTTTTTGCATGTGCGTAAGTGCGATCGCCAAGATCGCTAATGTTGTTGTTGTTTTGTTCCTGTGAACGAAGAAGTTGTTTATATTGCGTTCTTTGTCATACATGTCTACATGTGAATCGGTTGCTGTGAGAATTGACGACAATGCTTCACTCATTCGTTGCTGCCCCTTAAGTTTTGTATGTAGTCTATAATACCCTGTACCTTTAAAATGTTTTATTAAAAAATTTATACATTAAAAAATTGTTTTTATTTATAAAACAGCCCATTACACTTATTATATAGGCTTTCTTTATGAATTTGTTAAATTTACGGTGTTTTACCTTCAAATATATTGAAGGCAATAACGTTTAAAGCGTAAAGGGTATTTCATTCATTTCTTGGACACTTTTAGTTATATGAAATGAACTGTCCGTGGGTTATTTGCTCACTAATATAAGATAAAATCAGAAGCTCTTTTTTAAATTTTCACCTGCATTTTATTTTTGAAAATAAAAAATATTTAATAAATAGAATTAAAAATGCATATTCGCAAAATCTATGTACTATTTGTCAATCCGTAAAGCATTACGGGCTTATTGTTAGATGGCGCCACTAACAATAGATGACGCCACCTGTTTAGTGGTCTGCAAATGACGAAATAATTTAAATAATAATATTTCTGATACTTTAAGTGGGGATCTGCGTTCGAGCAAAGCATGGGCGCAAAAACGGGCCCACTAGTATTAATATAAATCGAAAACTTGAAATCTAGCTATAGGAGCAAATGTCTCTTCATAGTCGACTTGGTACTTTTGAGTGAATCCTCGTGCAACCAATCTAGCTTTGTATTTAACTGGATCTCCAAGTTTATTATATTTCATTGAATTTCATCAAATGAATTTGGGACATCGTTAAATATAGTGTGAGCGTTTAGAACAAATTTATTTAAACTATTATCCTCTTCATTATAGGATATCTGAGGCTTAGTCTTTAATCTCTCATTTCTTCTATTTATAATTTCTATGCCATCATTTTTAATTGGATTCTTGTCATTTCCAATTTCTTTTAAGTGCTCTGCTGTTTCACTTTCCCTACTTTCACTCATTCGGGTTGCTTGATCCCTTACTTTCATTCAGGAGATCATCACGCTATCTTTTACTCTCATTCAGAAATTTTATGTTGTCGCATTCAGGAATTCTGTTTGTATTATTTCCCTACTATCATTCGGAAAATTTTTATTTTCGCTTTCCTTACTGTCCTTCAGGAACGATGTTTCAAATTCAACAACTCTAGAACTAACCATATTGGTTTCATCGACAACAACATCTCTTGCGACAATAAATTTTTCATTTACAGCATCCCACAACTTATAACCAGTGGGTTCGTAGCCCACATTTTAAATGATTTATCATCAAACTTTCCTTGTTTGTTTTTAATATGTACATAAACAGTTGCACCAAACACTCTCAAATGTTTTAAGTAGAGCTTCTTATTGTGCCACATCTCATATGGGGTCTTCGAACTATCAACAAGTGCTCTGCTAGAAATTCTGTTGATTAAATAAGTTGCAGTTAAAACTGCTTCACCCCAAAAGCTTTTGTCTAATTTTCCACCACTAACCATGGTTCGAGCTTTTTCTGTAATGGTTCTTATCATTCTCTCAGAAACACCGTTTAACTGAGGTGTATGTGGCACTGTTAAGTGATAAGAAATTCCTTTCTTAACACAAAACTGTTTCATCTCATTTGAAAGGTATTCTCTACCATTGTCAATGTATAAATTAACAACCTTTAAATTAAAATGGGCTTCACTCTTGGCTACAAAATCTTGAAACATGCTAAATACATCAGATTTGTATATAATTAAATAAGTTACACAATAATGTGTAAACTGATCCAACAAAGATCACAAAATAATTTTTATTATTTAAGGTCACTGGAGTAATAGGCCCACAGACATCTGAGTGTACTACGAAAAAGTGGCCTTTTAATATGGGTCTTATCTTTCAATTGTTTAAAAGGAAGTCTTGCCTGTTTACCATTTAAACAGGGTTCACAAATTTCACATGATAACTCTAAGTTATTTAGAAGACTTTGATCGCTAAACATATTCTTTCGTTTTATTTCTAATAATTTGCCATTGCTTATATGGCCAAACCTCTCATGCCATAAACGAAAATTATTTTTATGCTTAGTATTATATATTTATAGAAAATGCTTGAAAATGGATCATAGGTACATTATTTAATATACCTGAATTTTTGACAACCATCAATCCATTTTTCGAAATGGTTACACCGCTTTTGTCAAATTCGATTGACATTCCTGCCTCTTGGAGACGCTTTACGGACATCAAATTACCAGCAGCTTCCTTACAAAAGAGTACATCCTCCAGTGTAATCTCATGGTCATTCCGTAGTCGAACAATACCACGCTTAGTGGCATAAATAAACTCGCCTTGCTTGGCCACTGCAATCTTAAGTGGAGGCACCAACTCCACACTGTCGGTATACAGCGACTCATCATTTATAAGATGGTCACTTGCACCAGAATCCAGGATAAACCCGCAGTTATTCATCATTGAGGTGTTATTCACTTCTTTTACCATAAACGCAATGCCGTGTGATGTTGCAGTTTGCACTTGTTTTTGATTTCTTTATTTTTATCGATTATTATTCTTTTATAATGAAAGCAGTCTTTTTTAATGTGGCCTTCTCTGCCACAGTGGTGACACTTGACTCTATTCTTGGAATTTCCCTTGAATATTTTCTTTGGCTTAGTTACACGATTTTTTAAAAATTTTTTTTTTTTTTTTTTTTTTTTTTTTGTTGGTGCTCGCGTTCATAACAATATAACAACTCTTTCAACCGGTAAACCAATATACTGGCCTACTGACAGTATAAAGAGACCAGACCTTATAGACTTCGTAACATTCCTTGGAATTTCACAATCACACATGCGCATAATGGAAAGCTTTGACCTAAGCTCAGACCATTCTCCAATGATAGTGACGTACAGTACAGTAGCTTATATATTGACAAAACCATACAAAGTAATTTCCGCAAATACTGATATCAATGCGTTTAAAAGCTATCTGGAAATAGGTATCAGCTTGAATATCTCGCTAAAATCAGGAGAGGAGATAGATAAAGCTGTTGAGCTTTTTAACAAATAAAGCATTATTTACATTTACGAAGCATCCAGCCAGAAACCCACAACCAAATCAGCTCTATCTCTCAGCGGAAATCCGAAGACAAATACAAAACAAGTGAAATTTGCGTAAAAGATGGCAAGAAACCCGTTACCCTGCTGACAAAAGATCCTATAACAAGGTTGCATCTGATCTCAAAAAACTACTGTCAACTTTCAGAAATGAATCTCTCGCTGAATATTTTAGAAACCTAGATCCACATTCTTGTAACCACGAACATAATTTATGGAGAGCAACCAAATATCTTAAGCGACCTGCAAAAAGAGACACATTAGTCCGAAATAGTAATGGCGATTGGTGTAGATCTGATGATGAACAAGCCAAAGCATTTGCACAACACCTACACTCTGTATTTCAGCCAAATGATATTGATAACCCGCAAACAGCAAAACTTTCTCGAGTCACCATGCCAAACGAGTTTGCCCATTCGAAAAATCAGTATTGATGAAGTGACATCAGAAATTAAATGCTTGAATAATAAAAAATCTCTAGGTTCGGACAAAATTGATGGTACAACCTTGAAGAATCTACCACCAAAGTGTTTACGATTTCTTACGCTTATATTTAATGCGATCTTAAGAGGTCAACTCCAAGCCAATGTAAATGTGCAGAGATAATGATGATCCTTAAACAAAACAAGGCAGAAAGTGAAGTTACATCGTTACCGTCCCATTAGTTTGTTGTCAATATTCCCTAAAGTATTTGAAAAATACTTTTAAAGAGAATGTTGCCAATATTGGACAAATTCGCTATTATTTCCCAACACCAGTTTGATCGAGTTTGGCATAATGGATTATTATATAAAAATAAAAAGTGGCTACCTGCATCATATTTCTTATTATTAAAATCATACCTAACAAATAGGCACATTTACGTGAATAAAAAAATGAATCCTCGCCGTTGCTTACTATAAAGGCCGGAGTCCCACAAGGCAGTGTCTTAGGGCCTGTTTTATGCACTCTGTACACAGCCGATATGCCAGTTACAAATACCTGCACTATGGCAACATACGCTGATGATACAGCAATATTAGCTACTAGTACATCTAAAGAGGAAGCCTCACAACTGCCGCAGAGCTCTGCCTTATTAAAAGTTGGTTTCTGCTCTGGAATGGATCTGCAATCCAACAAATTAATTGTATAAAGTACCTTGGCTTGCATCTTGATCGCAGACTAACGTGGAAAGATTACATTAAGGCACAGCGTCAGTAATTGAGCCTAATAACTTTGAAAATGAACTGGTTGTTTGGCCGAAAATCTTCAACCACTCTGGAAAAAAAGTCCGTTAATATAAAGCTATACTAAAGCCAGTGTGGTCTTATGGCATACAGCTCTGGGGTACTGCTAGCAACTCAAATATTGAGATCTTACAACGATATTAATCAAATACACTGAGACAAACTGTTAATGCTCCATGTTATATCTCAAATGCAAATATCCATAAAGACTTAGGAATCCCTTATGTTAAAGATGAAGTTAAAAAGTATAGTAAAAAATACATAGATAGACTAAGAAATCATGAAAACAATTTAACCATAAGTTTTATTAATAATAATACCAATGTTAGAAGACTTAAACGAATTCACGTGCTCGATCTCCCTCATAGGTAGATAAAAACTATTAAAACATGTGATATATAGAATATGTCGTAGGGTTTAATGAATAACTACTGCCTCTGTTAATTTAATTTTAATTATATAATTTACTTATTGTCAGATTCAGACAGATTGCAAATAAAATGAAAATGAAAAAAATCTTGAAATTTTTTTTCTGATCTTTAAAAAAAATTTCAAGTCTCTAGGACATATGGTTTGGCCATGACTGTGATATATCAGTCAGTCAGTCAGTCAGTCAGTGAAGACAATGCATTTTATATATATAGATTGGGGTTTCCCCCAATCCTTGCAACAATTGTTGAGTCAGTTAAAGCTATTGTGTTTCTCAGATTTAACTATTTTGTTTCAGTTTTTAACTTTAATTTAGTATTAAAAATATGTTATTGCAAATTTATCAATTTAGTTTCTTTCTCTAATTGAAAATATTTATATGGGAAATGGGGGTGTAAGTGGGAGGAGTCAAATTTAAATTATTGCAGTGGATCCGTCGATTGATACTTCGATTTATCGTAGGATAAAAAATTTTAAAAATTTTAATAATCTTTTTGTCAAGGGCCTGTCAACTCAATTTATTCTTTTTAATGGGGATTGAGAGAGTACTGCATAAATAGACAATCGAAGCAGGCAGAGCTTGTCAATTTTCGCGTTGCACAAATAGCAATGCTGAAAATTGCGAAATATTCTTGGAATTTTAATTTATACTTATTGTATGTATAAGTTTCAACGTAGAGAACAAAAGCCATTAGAATAATTTTTGATACCGCATTAAAAAAAACACCTTTAAACGATGTAAAAGTCTAAGGACAAAAAAGCCTTTTCTATTTCAACAATTTCTGATATACAATTTTGGGTCGATATTAAATTGACTTTCATTTTAATTGAATAAATACAAATCAAGAAATAAATTCATTCAACACAATACGCAATGGAATTAAGCTTATTTGCCGAAAGCCCTTTTCTTATTGCTTTTAGTGGCTTTTTTCCTAGAATTTTACAGTAAAAAATCAAAAAGAAAGCATGAAAAAAACAAATTTTCTTATTTCAATAATTGATGGCTCTAAACCTGCTGGTTGGGATCACTGGGATAGTTGATAGGATGGTTCAGATCTGGTAATCCTACTTAGCAAAAACATCGCTCATGGTTCTCCCGAAGGCTTGGGGACTTTTAGATGGCTCGCTATCTTCAAGTGGGTCATGACATTGCTCGTATCGTGAGTATTGCGCGTGGTTGCGGTAGGGAGGACGCTGACGTGGTCATTGTGTGAGTAACGCAAACGTTTCCAGCAACGCTGGTCGCTGTTCTTCAACCAGAAAGTACATTTTGACTCATCGTAGTTGCGCGTTTTTTCGATTTTCATACGTTTTACGGAGAAGTGTGCCTGTGTGGCACATAGCGCAGTCTTGCTGCAAGAAAAAGTCTTCCAACATGCCGCGATAGCGATTTTCCAATTTTATTTGACTGTAAACATAGCTAATTCGCAAACCGCAAACCTTTTTACCTAAATCATGACCCTTGGCATAATACGAACTCGTTTCTTCGTTTCCCGAAGCTATTCCGCATGCTCGCTGCTTATCACTAGCTGGCACAGTGTCTGAGTAATAATTGTTTGACTGGTTACTTTGAAAGTCTGAGACTAAGTGAAAGTACGATGCTCTTGTTCGACGTTATAGACCTATGCTAAATGTCGTTGACGGAATTACGACAACAGAATTTACTTAGGAAAATTTTGCCAGCTGGTGTCTTTTATTGTGACAGAGCTCGCTTCGGAACTTCTGCCTCCGTTTGTGACGCCCGCGAATTACAAAATAAAACTAAAATTTCGAGCGCGTTGGTGTCAGCTAAAAATACATTGGCTAAATTTTGTATGGGTTGCAACACTATATGTGAATTTATTGTCTCATTTTCTTGGACCTGCAATATAATATGAACAAGTGACATGTAAACAACAGAAATTTTGAAACAGGTAAGTTAAAATATTTATTTTTTTCATTAAAACATAACTTGTATGATTTTGATGCTACATAAATAACATGTTCACATATTTTTGGTAGAAATTACGCGTCTTTGAATGTCTGCAGAGGGGTATATGTAATTATTAAACATGTGTTACAAATAAAATACATATCTGTTAAGCTGTGTGCCAATACTTGAGATGAGTTTAATGCATTATCTATATATATATATAGTGACATATTAACATATTTCACAGTATCCAATACATTGTAAAAATTCCCAGAAAACTCTTTCATTGCAAAGTCGCCTTATCAAAATTGTATAACATCTCATATTCCAAATTCCCTTAACATAAGCAAACAAGAAAATAGCCAACTCAAGTAAACAGCGACATGCAAAAGCAATATCTCATGTTTCCTTACAAAGCAAAAAAGCCCACATATTCGTTACCATTTTTTGTTTGTGTTTAAAAATGCCTAGACGACCAAATATTGGACGCCGTACGCGTCATGCACGCACAGTGCAGAATCTTCGAAACAGCCAAACGCAATTGGAACGCAGCAGCTAATGAAAGAGGCGTGTCCAAGCTCGACCTAGAAGATCAGTCGCAAATATTAACTTGAATCGCGCTGCATTTGAATATGATTCCGCGATTGCCAACAAAGATCTTCGGTGCGTTCTTATAGGTTTATTGTCTGTCCTATGTCAGCATTGCAATGCACTGAAGTTTTCATTGGAATCACAGAGCCTATGCTGCGCTGGTGGCAAGGTGAAATTGTCAGTTTTTACTCATCCGCCAAAGCCATTCTATTACTTTCTTTATGGAAATTCAAACGAATCGAAACACTTCCTGGCGAATATTCAAAAAATATAACAGATGCATTCAAATGACGTCATTTGGAGCTGAAGTTGTTGATCAACCCGGCTACAATCCTACCTATAAGGTAATGGCTTATCTTTATCAATTCTTCTTAATCTTCTTATTTTGTCAAAATATTCAGATTCAAGGGCAAATTCACTGTCGAGCGGGCTCTTTGTTACCACCACCGAACGAAGATCATAAGTTCCTTCAGATATAGTTCGTTGGTGATTCTCCAATAAAACTCGGTCAGCGTTGTGCAAATTTTCCTATGACAAAACGTGAAATGATTGAACAATTGCAACATCTTCTGCACAAAATGAATTCTGTCAAAATGATTTAAACAGATTGTTCAAAATAGCGTTGGATATGATGCCTTCTGATGACAAAAAAATCATTATTAGAGCAGCCAAGAGACCAGCTGGAGGTCATGCAAGAAAATTCAATGCTGCGACTATAAATGAAGTCACAGTAGTGATTGTTGGTGAGAATGTGGAGTCCTGCTATATTGTACTCAAGCGTAGGGATAGTGGATAACTGGAACGCGTGCACGAGACTCACAGATCCGTTGATATTCTGTCGTAGAGAAGATGGCTATCACTTGATGTGCCAGAAACTCCACCGCATAATTGACAGTTAAAGGTTGGATCAATCATAATCGTGTTGTCGAATTTGAATCACACGGCTCACGGTTATCCGTGAAAAAACTGATGATTAATTTAATTCAGGAAGAAGTTCTTATCCCTCGAATTCCGATCATTCCAACTGATCTACCATTCCAATTCAAGAGTTTTCAATTCCCCGATCGATTGGCTTTTACGATGCCAATTAATAAATCGCAAGTACAATCGTTAGAAGTCTGCGGTATTAATCTTAAATTTCCATGTTTTTCGCACGGTTATTGTATATCATATCGCTCTTTACTGATATCCATTACAAATTTAAAATTGAAATATATGTGTTTTATCTATAAAAAAATTTGAGTAAACAGACATTTAACGTGTTTTGTTATTATTGTAGTTTATATAAAGTCATTAAATAGAGACAAGACAACGTTCGCCGGGTCCGCTAGTTTATGATAAATATGTAAACTGATTCGAGATGGGAAGTTTGGCAGCAGCCGATTGAGCATCACTGGAGGCTACAGAAGTGTCGTTGTGCTGCAGCGTAATAAAATAAGGACATTAACGACTAAGCAAATAACCTATTGAGACACTCATTTAAAAGTGTCTAAGAAAATATAGAGCAGCAATGTTCGTGTGCGTTTAAACACGTGTGTGAAAAATTTCCACCAAGTAACTCAGCTGCGCAGACGCAATGGGCTTGATGGGTACTGGCCCTCGTTGTTTACAAAGAACGAACACAAAGGGTTATGACGCTACACAAGACAACAGTTTGGTTTGGCCATTGTACCATTTGGGCATGGGTATTGGTTTTGGGTATCGAAATGGGTATGGTATTTGTAATATTGAATAACAACATAAATTGCAAGAACAATTTTCACTCAAGCAGGAAACTTTATAAATGCTATACTCATAATTCAGGCCTACAAAATGAGAAAACTCATTAATACACTACTCTAAACGCATTGGGAAAGTTTACGAAACTAGTTCAATCAATAAGGCATACAAAATACACCTGTTTCCTTGCTACAAATCTTTCCACTATTACATTTCAAGTTGTAAAAAAATATCCGTTAGCTTTAATATTTGCATTCAGCCAGCGCAATAATGTAAGTGCGTGACACCTGTACATTCTACCAGTAACAAGTCATATTTTTTAATGTCTAATGTCGTGAATATACGTACATACGTACGTACATACATTTTAATTTACTATACATATATACAAGATTTTAGCATACAAATTAAGTAAATCCTGTGTCCAGATGGTATCAAATGGGATATATTCCTTAAGACAATGAAATTGAAAAGTATAAGTCATGGTCGGCAAGCCGACTCTGCATTTTATGCAACGCAATATGGCACTCCAATTAAGATGTGTCCGATTACCGTTACTCATCGTTCTTAGCGCGGAACTCAATGAGGGCGCGTCAGCATTGTTTATACGAAACTACTTAGTTGCCATTCATTCCAAATTTGGCAATCGCTCGCGGTATTTCGACGGAGGCTCGTTTTTTCCTTAATGCCAGACAAATGATGAATGAACCAAACAGACCAACGTTCAGGATCACTCCAGCCACGAAGCAAAGTTGAGAGGAGTCTGCGGCGTCGACCTCGTCTTTGAAACCTTGGATGGGGCGCAGCTTGTCGATATTCATACAGTGTAGCAAGGGTATGCTCAGAACCGTGTCATGGTCATGGTGACAATAGTCAATAGTTGTGATCTTAAAATGTCAGGCTGCTTATCCAAAGTCTTTCACAATTTTCGAACTCCATTCCGTTAATAATGGCTGATCGTTCTAAGGTTACCAGGTGCGTTCCCTTAACGAGCACCTCTGGGCCGCCGTCCGTGCTGATACAGGCCTCGTTAATGAGTACGATGCCGTCATCTACAGATATTTTTTCCTTCAGGTGGCTGGGTTGAGTATGACATTGGGCCGAATTCCATGCGTGGAGCAAACGAGCACAGGTTTCGCGACGGGACCGCTCGCAAAAGGTGTTGTGCGTAGTTTCCGTGCACTCAGTCACCGCCTAGGTGTCCTATTAGTAGGATTACTTGATGGTGTCATACCGGGTAGACGGAGACCTTCTTACATCTGAGTTTGACTCTAGGAAAAGTTATTAATATTTGGATAACTAGGGGGCCCGTTTTTGCATCCTCGCTTTGCTCGGACGCAGACCCATACTTAAAGTTTCAGGAATATTTATATTAAAACGTTTATATAAATATTATAATTTAAATTATTTCGGTATTTCCACACCACCAAAGAGGTAAAATCATATTTTCATATAACGCCCATTTCAACCGATTGGCGCCAACTGACAATAAGACCATAACTCGGCACGGATTGGCAAATAGTATATGGATTATGCGAACATGCATTTTTAATTCGGTTTAATTTAATATTTTTTATTTTTAAAAATAAATCGCAGATGAAAATTTAAAAAGGGCTTCTATTTCGATCTTAGGTGCACTAATGTGTGCGCTGCCAACTCATTCAATTCAGTATCATATGAATTCATATGTAGAATTGAGTTAATTGAAGCAACCTTTAATTCTTTATGTAGGACAAAGAACGTAATATAAATCACTTCTTCGTTCTCAGGAGAGCGATCACAAAAACAAATGCCAAGGCTCCCAAGCGCTCTTTCAGTCGCTCACACTACAATTGTGTATGTAAGCGTACACACGCATTGAACGTTTTCAATGCTTGCGTAGCCAGCTTGCACTTAATGCAATTTAATTAAATGTTTTTTATTTTTTAAAATAGTTTGCAGGTGGAATTAAAATATGAAATACCCATACGAATCTATTAAAAGTTATTCTGACTTTTTAAAAAAAAATTTAAGTCTCTAGGACATGTGGTTTGACCATGGCTGTGATATATCAGTCAGTCAGTGAGGACAAAGCATTTTAGGAGGACTGAAGGACCCTAATTCTGGCGGCTTCTAGTAAACTAACTATTGGTATGTCAATAAGTGATTTCATATCGACATGATCAACAATTGTGGGATTTACTTTGCTAGCTTTCGCCAATGTTACAAAAATAATTAGATTTTGAAATTCTGTTGTCAGCATTTTATTCCTTGTTAGAAGTGCCTTATACAGATGTGGGGTATCAACCAAATCGCTGTTTCTGGCTTTGATTATTTTTATTTATTTTGTCAGTCATTTTGTTAATCTGGTTTTGAGTCTCTGAGTTTATTTTAATCTGCCTGGAATTTGACTTCACCAGCTGAGCTTCTGTCTTCCTGATTCCCAAGAAACACCAACTTTCAGAGCTGTTGCCGAGAAATCTAAGCTCCTCGCAACTTTTTGGTGCACTTTAAGGTAGGACAACAATGTTCTCAGATATGCGACTGTGGAAAGGAATCGGACAATTTTTCTGTCGCATCTACCATACTAGTGAAATCTAAAAGGTTGCTCGAATGCCCAAAGCAGTCACGTTGTTCAAACACCAGCACATCTCCGTCTGTGACCGGGATATAGCTGGCGGGAGAAAAGTCGGTTATCCGTGCATTTGCCACTGCTAGGATGATGAGCGTTGTAAGGGTGAACCTGCAAATCCAAGCATAGAGTGAGACCGCGGTGTTTCAACTTAAATCTGGCTTACTGTCTTATAATATAACTTACTGGCTAATTATAAGTGGGGGAACCTATTTGAGGTTGTCCTTATGGACCACCCTAAGTTTAATGAGAACAGACGTTCCTAGGTCTGACTGCACCTTTTTCCGTGCATAACGGGGTTAGCTTATTTCCTAACCTACTATTGTTTTTGACAAATACCTCCTCTTCTACTTCGAAGACACGGTTTCGTCTATCTGGGTTGCATCTTTCGATGCTGTTTCGCTGGGCCATCATTAACTTTTCTTTAATGCCTAGGCAGCGCTCCTAGGTGAAGAACTTCAACCGGTCTCGCATGAGTGACCGAATGCAAGGACTTGTTTTATTCTACCGTTTCCCTCAGAATCAGTTCTACTGTATCGCAGATTTTTTTGTCTAGTTTAAGACACCTGGCGATTTTTGTCAAAGTGTGGAATCGTTCCGCCTGACCATTTGATGAGCTATGTAGCAGGGCCGCGTTCACGACGTTAATGTGATAGGTTTTTTTTTAGCAGAGAGGTGATGGTTTCGGAATTCAAGATGGCTTCATTGTGGCAATATATTGTTTTGATTTTAGGAATCAAGTTAACGAGCTGAAGCAAGGGCCCTGTGTTATGAACTATCGTTCTGGATTACACTGGTAGGACCACTGCGAACTTAGAGAACTTGTCAATGCATGTTAGGAATTGCTTCCTATCAGTCGAGAAAATATCAATGTGCAACATCTCGCCGGTATAACTAGGTAAGGGCGTTTTCCCAAACTCTTGCTTTTGCGAATGCCTGTCATATTTGACTTTGGTGCAAACTCTGCAATTTGCAACCACTTCTTTCGTTAAGCTGTTCATCTTGGGAACGTAGTAGTCACGGAGAATTTGTTGGACGTTCTCCTGAGCTGCCCTGTGAGCCCGATTGTGTTCCTCAGTGATAATTTTTTAACTTCTCGCTTGTATTGGTTACGTCTATCACAACATTTTTGCGATGGCGAAATTGTGAAGCCGGGAAATGAGCATCAAAGTCATGCTAGAAGCTTGCTAGAGTGGGCAGGTCGCAATGTATCACGTTTACGAACTCCGGGATCACGACTTGTTTAAGCATTTTTAGAATGCTGCTCCTATAGGAGAAATTGATCAAGTGGCGGGTTTTGCTACTAAACAACACTAAGCTTCAATTAAGTTCGAAACGTGCTTCTTCTAGAAAAATCTGATTTCTAAAGCAGTTTAATGGTTGCTCTTTCGTTTCGATAGTATAGGTCAGTAAAAGTTCGATGTGAATAGTCTCAGCGTCAGACTGAGGCGCACTTTATAAGGCATTAATATTCTGTCTGGAAAGCGCGTCGGCACCTGATTTTCTTCACACGATTTATAATGAATTTTTGCGTTATTACCGTCAATATACGCTCTACATCTTTTTATTTTTAATTTGGATTCCGATCAGACACCGCAAATGTGAAAGGCTTTTCGTCTGTATAAATATGTAAATAAGTATGATATCGCGAGTGCCGTACAGATAGTGCTATAAATTTCCTAAAGCCCACAATATGGCCAACTTTCATTACGTAAATTCGCTCGTATTATATGGATTTTTGGCATTGGATACTTGTCAGCGATGTTTTTTTCGTTAACCAAGTGCTTATTTTTATTCCGCAAATCATCATGGGCTTTTTTTGTCAACAACCCATGTCGGGTTATTGTAGTGGGATGGGATTATAGCTTGGAGTATACTGGCTTATTATCAGTTGTGAAAATTGTACCTGGGTCCAGTTTTGCTCCCACTTGAGCTAGAAAGTCAAAACCTATAATGCCATCAAAAGGTGTAAAAGCGTTTAAAAAAGAGACCGCCGCTGTTTTCCCAAAAATGTTCATTAGACATTTCTGGCGAACCCTGTTAAAACCATAAATGAAACTAACTGTAAAAGGGGAATGGACAGGCACCACATTTTTAAGTTCCATTATGGGATCGATTTAGTTTTCTTGCCGCCCCTGTATCGATTAAAATTTTTAGTTGTCTCCCAATAAACGGCTGACTGCCGCCACGCCACATAGTTATTTTGGTCCCCCACAAACTCGGTTAAGGACTGTTTTAGAACACAATAATGTTCTCTGTGGGCTGTGTCGCTTGCGTCGCTCATGTCAAAGTGATTCTGTCTACTTTTACTTGATAAAGTTGCACAGAACTTGGACAAATCCGTGCAGAGTCACGGTGACGTCTGGATCGATTTTTGACCTAACATTCATCACGAGCTCCCTCTCGTCACATTCCCTCTGACCTTTGGCCCTTAAAACAATTCGTTTGGCCTATCAAACAGAGGCTCTTTGGGCAACAGAGTTCATGGGGACGATAAGAAGATTGGAAGATGTAGTCACAGTGCAGCAGATGGCCACCCAGCTGTCGCAGCACACATTGCTCGCATGTGACGTCAACATGCACAGCAGAAAGTCTACTGAGGCTTCCAAAATGCGACGTAGAATAGAGAGATTTCTGCTGCAAAACGCATATTGGCCGAAATTTCAAATTGCCAATATCGCTGCCAGGAAAGCATTAAAGAAAGTTATCAAGATGAGTCTAAGGGAATGTTGTCTGTAACTCTTTGATTCCGCTAAACTAGACCCATTGGGTAGAACATTCAGGATGATCGTCAACCCCGTAAATGCAAAAAATCCTACGACGCCTTCCGACAAACCTCAAGTCAATGGTATTGTAGAGACACTGGTTCCATTCACGAACTCTGTCATGTCAATATACAACGAGACATTTCCGGCTTTATTTGTAGTTGAAATAATAAGGGTGGCAGAGTTACTCTCCGGAACCCGCAAAATCAGCTTAAACAGGGCACCTGGAATCTTGCATCCCGCACATATTCGCAACGGTTTATACGCAGTGCCTTCGCAAGGAACTGTTTCCGACGTAAGCAAGGCAAGCCACCAGAAGAACCCTTCTCATATCGCCCAATATGTCTGTTAATTGCACAGGGCTACTTAAAGCTATCGTATTCAGGAGAGGCCTATTAACGGTGGACGTTATTAGCAAAGTTGACAGGATAATATATAAGGTTGTCGAGGGATCCAAATCGAAAGACGGAAAGGAGTATTGCCTGATTGCCAACTTGATAATACTTAAGACCAGCAGGAGACGGTCAGAAACTAAATTACAGCAAGACTGTTTAACTTCGAGACGGCCTTTGGATATCAAGGCAGATGTTACTGACGCATCCCTGCTCGGGAACATTATAAATGACGGAGTAATGCAGCTGATATTATCCATCGGCAAGTTAACTTGCTGCACTAATGACGTGGAACTCTTAACATCTATATGCTGTAGAAATAACGTGTAACGCGACTATTCAGTGCATATCAGACTGACTTCTTTCCGTGAGACTCGAGATAGCCGCCCATAAAACGGAGGCAGTGCTGAATAGCACATACACAGCGGTGGAGGCTGCGCATATTCACGCAGGAGGTCAGACTATAGGTTACGCTGCCATCTGGACGGACAGATTCAATGTCACCAGCTATGGCAGGGGCGTTTAATCTATTCATCGCTGACGAATTGACGAATTTCGCACCATTTCGGATGGGGCTGCACAGGTCATTGCAAAAGTCGTTCCAGTCGACCTTATTGTTGCTGAACAGAAAGCTGTGGCAGAGGCCACAGATGACGGCAAGACGGCATCAAGGAAACTTGTACAATAAGAGAGCTTCCGTGAATGACAAAGTCGCTGGAATGAAATTCAGAAAAGGCCGGTGGAATCATGGCTTCATTCGAAATTTTAAACAAAAAAAAATGCATGGTACCGTAAAGTATTCCGTTACGCTGCTCCTCTGCGGACAGGGCTCTTTTAGTCGATACCTATACAGAATCGGCCACGAAAGTTTACGACATTGCCGGTCGTGTGACGACGTTTTAGAAGACGCAGAGCACATCATCTCCGCTTGCAGGCGATTTAATTGGTTGTTAGAAGAACTCTGGCGATTGGCGGGTCGTTAGCAATTTGGTGGAGACCACGATCGGTAATGCAAATATCTGCATCCAATTCAGTAATTTTTCCGCCGCCACGATTAAAGAGGTCCGTAGATGCCAGAGGCGGAGGTGGGAGGTAGCATACGAAGAGTCATTGTCCCTGCAAAGCAACGCTTCGCAGCCGTACTGCAAGAACAGGAATTTCTTATGTTTCCACTATTATTAAATTTAAATTATTAGCCTATATTTTATATATAGTTAAATACAATAATGTTTAAACAAAAACACACGAACGCTTACACTGCGACGCCGACGACGTCGCATGCTTTTACTCGTGAGACAAAGATTGACGAGAAAGCCAAAGCAAATTTAAAAGAGGCTCAAAGCAACAGTGCCTTATAGGAAACCTTGATGTGAAGAAAGCCCCTAATTCTACATCGTGGATGCCGATACTGGAAATTCTTCGGGGATTCGGCGCACTGGAATGGCTTATGGCAAGCTACCTGAATAGCTATCTGTTATAGATCCGAATCTGTGGAATATGGTATACAATGGATAGTGTGTTTAGTTTTAGAGCCGGGAGTTGATATCACTGGTTTCGCCGATGATGTGGCACATACTGGGGTCACCAAGGATATTACTTTTGCAAGGCTGCTAGAGGATTCATCATCGACCTAAATTTTCTTAACACTCAGTATGCAGGAGTACCAAGTGAAGAGCCAGCAACGAGTCTAACTTTAGTGACCAACAGGCAGAAGCAGAAGGGCCTGCATAAAAGCAGGAAGGTGTGGCCAGCAAGGACAGCAAAGCGAGCACTAAAGCAGAGGCCAATATTGTTGCGCATAATCATGGAGACATTGTTCCCGCAGCATACAGAATATGGCGATGTCAGCTTTGCGCACCAATTTAAGCAAATGCAATGGTCTAGTTGGACAGATGTTTGGGAGAAGTTCATTTCACCTTACTCGGTTCCTATTTAGTTATAAAGGCTTCAGGAAGTAACTTTACAAGTAGAGGCACGAGGATAGTTCAAAGTGTCCAAACTGTTTCATCACTTGTGTGGACTTGGAGCCCGTGCTGTACGTTGTACCCGTAATAGTACCCGAATGGAAGCTCCAGAGTGCAGCAGTGTTCAAATCTCTTCTGTGGCTATTTGTTGAAACTCAGCATCTAATTGTATGGGTTTCCACAACCGTGGTTTTATTCTTCAATTGCTAAGGTTGACGAACAAGCTTCTTAATCACTGACTTTTTTCCAGTTTTAAATTTGTTATAGAAAGATTTGAAAAATAGTGCAATTAATTTTATTTATTTAATTTATTGCCACTGTCAACATTGTATCGAATCACATTATTTTATTTTTTACACAAAATTTGATGCAAATCCTTTGATCCATACTTTTCGATAGCAAAAATCGCACGCAAAACACCTTATAACCTTTACGCCTCCCACAACCAAACAAAAATGCCATTCACTTGATTCTTGGAACAGATGTTCGGGAAGAGTATACCAACATTTATTATGTACATTGCCCGAAAAATTTGAAAGTCACCTTACTTTTTGAACACACCTCGTATACTAAGATACATAAGATCCTAAAAGGATTGTGAAAAGCATTATCACTTATGCGTAAGAGTAAATATAGGGGCTGGTAGTAGAAGATTGAGAAGAAGCCTAATAAAGAAGTAATATAGTAAAGAAGGTTGGAATCGTAGTTTAAACTACTTAACGCAGAAAGCAAGAACTTATTTTGACCTGATAAAGTTAATCCTGGATTATTTGATAATATAAGCCCCAAACGAATAAATATTATTTCAGTATGGGATGTACTAAAGAGACGTAAAGATGAAAGGAACATTAAATTCTTTCCACATATGTTTAATAAAATGTTTACAAAATTTATACATTGCAACGGAGTATTGTCAGTCGTATAACAACCTTAATAGAGCCCAGTACGACTAAATGTCATGTGCATACACTTTGAACAATTGAGATGCAACTGATAGTCCGAGCCCGTAGCTGCATAGTGTTTAAATCGTTACGTAAATCGAACCTGAAATGGCTGATCTTTTCGTGTCCTACCTTTCAACTATGTGGAAGTCCAACATATTAAGGAGAGGTGGAAACCTTCAAAGTTACCAGGTGTACCAATATAAAGTGAGCTGCAAGATACAAACGCCTCTATAGGAAACACCTGTTGTAATCGAGCCCTAGCATTTGTTTTCATCGATGAGCAGTATTTTGATTCCTACGAGGAATTCGAAATTAAGTATCTGATTGGTTTTGCTTTAAAAGACGAACAATTTTATTTGCGTGGTATTCACAAAATGCCATAAAGGTGGTCAAAATGTGTAGAAAGCAATGGCCAATACTTTAAATAAAATGTTTATACTTTTCCATCAATAATTAGTGTTTTATTAAAAAAAACGCTCATTTTATATTGGTACACAGAGTAAATTGCTTTACTGAAGTCACGGTATATGACATGAAAATGCATCATTTACCAGGAAGATAAATTCAAGCAAGTTGGGCGTAATGGATCGACCCTTTATTAAACCATATTTGTCAGGGGAAACGATCGAAAAATATTTTGAGGATAAGCTGAGTTGCTGAAGGAGATAGGAGAGTAGGATTAGAAAAAGATAGGAAGTGTTTCAGCAGCTACAAGGCCGTAGAAGAAGAAAGTGAAGTAGAAGACTTACGCTTGAAGTTAACACATTTATACAAAAATTTTGGGTAACATCGAGTAAGATAGTTCTCGAGATAGAATGGGCAAAGTTCGACTTGGCTACTGTGTACCTAAATCAGATTTTAAGATTTAATATATTTTAAAGACTAGATTGACTCCGCGTAAACCAAGAAGGTTTTAGGTAACTAGACGACAAAACATTATTTGCGTTGCACAGTTCAAAGACGACATAATAACAACAGTTCATAAATGAATATGTTTAAACAACTTTCTGAGCGCGCGGACACCAGGAGACAAACAAACCACTCAGAAATATTATGTAAGTATACACATTGTAAGACGCATACATTAAGCATGATCACCGAATAATCACACAGTAATGGCCCTCCGTAAAATGTTCATAATTGAACATGGAATTTCGACAACCCTCAGTGTGCGCTAACTGATGTGCGACAACCGGCGCCCAGAAATAGTAGATAGTATTAGACTTCGTCTAATAAGACCATACATAACCCCATGACGCTATAGTTGGCTCTATCTAACAATAAATAATAATAAGTAGACAAGGACGACCGTCTCCACAAAATGGTACATAAGACATCCTATATAAACCCATACAAATTAATAAACCAGACAGTTTTTAAACTATCGCGCATGCGTTATCATTTAGGGATTGGCAATCGTGCTTACACACTATTTCTAACGCTGCGACTAACATCGCAAATTAGTTCTAGTGAAGATTTTCATGAACAACTAAGGGCATTATCAATATCAATCTCTTTTTTAGAAAAAGCAGATGTCGCTAGCAAGGATAAGTTCATTAAAAAATAAATAAATTCTATGCGAAATCCACGACGGGTTGGTTGCTGACATACTAAAGTTTGAGTTAAAGAATTTGGAATTTGAAATTAAGATATTTCTATAGTTGGATGATGTAAGTCTTCAGGACTAAGTGGGGATGACCTAGAGATAGCATTATTTGCTAATTTGGTATTGATTAAAGCTAGATCAAAAATTAGATTATTGTGATTTTTAATTGAATTCATTTGAAACAGGCAACAATGAAATAGACAATCTAAAAAATTATTTGTGTTCAAGGGATGAGGATTAAGGTAATTTGGTTAATATCTTTCACTTGAAGATAAATGACTTCAATAGAGGGAAAGTGTGACATGCAAACTTCAATAGAAACATTTGGAGGGATATAAGAACAGATGTAAAATATTGATGTAGTTTAAATAATTAACTTCGCTTTGCTCGGACCCACAATGCTTCAACACAGCAATCGATGGAACGATCAAAAGTTGTTTTCGTTATTGTATTGATTTAAAATTGCAAAACAATAATATAGTTAACGCTACATTTAAAATATTTATTTTGGTTTTGGATGTGATATATCAGTCAGTCAGTAAGGAAAAGCGTTTTAGTCGAACGCAGACCCACACTTAAATTTACAGAAAAATTGATATTAAAAGATTAATATAAAAATAATTATTTCCTCATTTTCACACCACCAAAGAGGTAAAATTGAAATTTTCAATAAAAGCTCTTTTTCAGCATAGTGGCAACATCTATTGTTAATGGCGCCAACTGACAATAAGCCTATAATTTGGCACGGATTGACAAATATTACATGGATTTTGCGAACATTCATTTTCCATTCGGTTTAAATAAATAATTTTTATTTTTAAAAATTAATTGCACTTAAAAATTTCAAAAAAGGCTTCTATTTCGATCTTATGTGCACTAATGTGCGCGCTGCCAACTTCTTCAATTTAGTATCAAAACGAATGTTTAATATGTAGAATTAATCAAATCAATCCTGCTTGCAATTCTATTAACTTGAGCTGCTAATTGTATTGGACCCCAACAATACCATTGTATCCAGGATTGACCCTTTGGTTATGCCGGAAGACCCACACCATCCATCTCTTAATGCATGTGTTAATTTACCTATGGGCCCTGATGAATTATCATCTGATACCACTGCACGTAGAAGGTGTTTTAAAAAAACTGATTTCCTTAAGGTAAATAATATGATTTCGAGAATGGATTGGTCACAATTATACGCATGTTCTGATTTGGATAATGCCATTGAGCTTCTTTATTCAACTCTTAATTCTTTAGTTGATATCTGCGTTCCGCTTGTATCTCCTATCAGTTCTGCTACACCTCCTTGGTTCTCTAGAGAATTATCACAGTTAAAAAATGCTAAATCTAAGCAATTTAAAAAATATAAAAAATCGGGAAGTCCTTATGATTTCTCCCGATATTTAATTTCCAATTCCAATTTTCTGGTACTTAATTCTCAGTGCTACAAAAATTACTTACAACGATGTAAGCTCGAATTCTCTAGGGATCCTAAGTAGTTTTACAAATTTGTAAACTCTAAAGCGAAAAGCTCTATTGTTTCCATCATCTCTCTCCTTTAATAACATTCAAGCTAATTCTGATCAATCCATTGCTGATTTATTTGCTGACTTTTTCCAAACTACGTACTGTTTGAGTAGTCTCCATGCTGGTCACTCATACCCGTACAATCTTAGTAGTATACAGCCCTTCATTTACAGATAGCTCGCTTTTTTGTGAACTTAAATTAATCAAGCCAGTACACACGCCACGCCTGCTTATAGCCTGACAATAAATAAATAAATAAAAAGTTAATTCAAGCAGCCCTTTATTATGTAAGTTAATTTTTTATTTGTTTTGTTTATAGAAAAATAAACTTTTTTAAGTCCAGTCGGACTGTTCTTCGTTGTTACAATATTAAGACATGTTGCCAAATGTTCCACGAATTTTGGCAATTGGGCTGTGCGTGCGAGAAGTTGTTCAGACGCTGCGCTCACTAAAATTGGGGCTACTGTGCCTGACGGGCGGATGTTGTTGCAGTTGCAGTTTGTAGCTTTTGAATAAATTTGTTATTAACTTGTATGTATGACAAAAAACGCAATCTATATATATAAAATTCTTTGTTCTGACTGACTGACTGACTGACTGATATATCACAGCCATGGCCAAACCACATGTCTTAGAGACTTGAAGTTTTTTTTTTAAAAATCAGAATAATTTTTTACAGATTCGTATGGGTATTTTTATTTTTTAATTCCACATGCAACCTATTTTAAAAAATAAATAACATTATTTAAATTGCATTATGATAAATGCAAGCTCGCTAAGCAAGCATTGAAAACGTTCAATGCGTGTGTACGCATACATACACAATTCTAGCGTGAGCAACTGAAAGAGAGCCAGGGAACAACAATTAGACTTGACTGCAAAGAGAGTCATGGCATTTGTTTTTGTGTTCGCTTTTGCATGTGCGCAAGTGCGAGCAATATCGCCAATGTTGTTGTTTTGTTCCTGTGAACGAAGAAGTGATTTCTATTGCGTTTTTTGTCATACATAAGTGTGTACATATGAATGGGCTGCTGTGAGAATTGACGACAAGACTTTACTTATTCGTTGCTGCCCCTTAAGTTTTGTATGTAGTCTAAATATTCTGTACCATTAAAATGTTTTATTAAGAAATTTCTACATTAAAAAGTATTGTAAAAAATTGTTCTTATTTATAAAACAGTCCACTACACTTATTATATTGCCTTTCTTTTTGAAATTGTTAAATGTACGGTTTTTTGCTTTTAAAAAGTACTGAAGGCAATAACGTTTAAAGCGTAAAGGGTATTTCATAGTAGTAGGCATTTTCTTGGACACTTTTGGTTGTATGAAATGAACTCTCTGTGGGTTATTTGCTCACTAAAATAAGATAAAATCAGAAGCTCTTTTTTAAATTTTCACCTGCATTTTATTTTTGAAAATAAAAATTATTTATTAAATCGAATTAAAAATGCATGTTCGCAAAATCTATGTACTATTTGTCAATCCGTAAAGAATTACGGGCTTCTTGTTAGATGGCGCCAATAACAATAGATGGCGCCACTAGGTTGAAAAAGGGCGACAAATAAAAATATGCATTTTACCGCTTTAGTGGAGTGCAAATGACGAAATAATTTAAATAATAATATTTATATTAACCTTTTAATATAAATATTTCTGATACTATAAGTGGGGATCTGCGTCCGAGCAAAGCAATGACGCAAATGCGGGCCAACTAGTATAAATATGAATTCTTCCACAGTAGGAACTTGCCGGCAGGAAAATACTCCTTTTTTTTTAAATATTATTAGCGGAATTTTTCTTTTTCTTAAATTACCTCAAATTTCTTTTGTTTGTTTTGTGTATTTGTTGACGTTATATCCATAAAAACTTCAAAGCAATATTCTGACAAAGTTTCAAAAACGTTGATTTAACGCTTGAGTCTCAAATGATCCCAAATCATTATGAGCAGGCACCAGCTTTTTAACTTTAAGTCTATTATTTTATGAGTTAGTATTGTGACTTTGAAGAGTTGAATACATTTCTCATCTTCAGTTCTCGTTTTTGTTTGTGGAACTTTCCCTTGCCAATAATACCTCTGCATTTTCTGGTTTTATTTTCTTTGTTTTCCTGCTGCAGATGGGATCTGCGTGTCCTATAACATTGTTCTCTTGTCTTAGAACTTTCGTTAGAATTTGCCCAAGAAGACTCCTCCAATCAAGAGATATCCGCCAAAAATTTATTTGTCCAAGCCTCTTTATCTTATTCAAATGATTGTGGAGGTTGAGTGCTTACCATTTTTGTTACTTCCATTGCGTCGGGTTCGAATGTGTGGTTGTTTAAATATAGCGAATTCGCAATATTACGACCGCTTTATCTGGAGCAATATAACTAGTTTTTTTCCAAGTCCATATGATCGTTCTTTTCTTTTTTTTGTTATCTTAAGCGTTTGCCTTGCTTCCCCAGAAAGAACTGCTCTTTGATCCCAATAGTGATCGCATATTTTCCATTTTCAATTTGAAGAGGGGCCTGCAATGTACCGTTTGCTGTACTAGTCGTCATTGCCGTTTTAATCTTATATTCAAAATGCAAAAATTCATGATTGTGTTTGTTGCATTTCCACAGGTCTCTTGTCACGAATGGCAAATCTGAAACATATACGCTCAGATCGAACCAATTCCATCTATTCAACTGGCACTATCTTCTTGAACTTGCCGCTTTGGAGTACGTTGTGACCTGGTGCTTTACAATACTCGCATGCTCCGCCAAACGATCTTTACAGCCGTTATCGGTTTTAAAAACAAACAGTGAGGGCTATTTAAGAAAAATAATAATTATTTTTTAAACTATTCTATTTTTTGTGTCAAATTCGAATTATGTTCTTAAAATCTTTTATCCATGTATCAAATATTTTTGTTCCGTTCTAGCACATATGTTAATATGGTCAGTTAATTTTTGTAGTACGGTTTAAAATTACTATTTACATTTATTAACGCAAACTAATATTAATAATAACTAATAATCTTCAAATATGCACTGTTGGCATTCTGCCAAAAATTTTATATCTCGAATCTTATCACACTGAGATGCCATTTATTGTGATCACATTACTGGATACAGGCTCAGGTTCATACACCTCATCATTTGTACGCATTTCGTAGGGTGCATCGTAAAGCTGTGCATTTGGTATTTGGTCGTAAATGTTTTCTGAAAAATACATTATGAATTTGATTAATTTGGATTGTCTAACTTAAGGTATATTACGTAAAAAATGAGGTACTCCAATTTAGTGTCTTATTTAAAAAAAGCCACTCTGATTCAGAGTATCAGAAAATACCAGGTTGCATTGATTCACAATCTCATTAATAACATAAAATTAGTGAATTATTTTTTTGCCAATGATCTGCCTCAAAATTATAGAAAAATTAACTACAATAGGAGAACGATTTACCATAAGTTTAGCAATAGAAAAAGATAGTTTGGAGACTCAACATGTGTATTTTGAACTGAATTTTAAATTTCCATGCATGATGAACTTTTTAATTTTGCCTGTGCAACTTCTGACTATGGTAAAATTATGATAATTATTGGCGAAATGGTTCTAATGTTAAAGTGTACTCTGAATAAAAGTCCAATAGTTAGTTCACGACTACAGTTTATTGCGAGAAATTAACCAAAATTTTTGTTATTACTTTAAACTTTAGGGGTCATATGGATGTGACTAGACACTTATCCATTATTGGTCGTGGAGGTTTCGCTGAGTTCGATAATAATCTCAATGGGGCAAAGGCTCATCTCGTAATGGCGAAAGAAAGTGATGCTAGAAATTGTAAGAAGCCGCTGTTAATAAATATGAACGGGAACTACAAAATAACATTGAAGCAGTTTGGTTATCTGCGATCAAAGAGATACGGGAGACAACCGAACAATTGTAATAGACTTCCATATAATTAACAAAAATATAATTATGATGGCAACGATGATAAAATATACGATCTAGAGGTTGCTCATCTTGCTAAGAAGTTTTGAATAGGGTTTATTTCACATTTATTAGAATTTTGAGGAGGGTTTACTTGTATGGGATTTTGTTTTTTAGTTGGTTCATTGCTTTTTCTTATTGAATTAGGTTAACTTAAATATTGTATGTGTATATACAAATGAACATTTTTGCGCTGCTTGATGTGTGACAACCCACTTGAATAGGTCACCAAGTCGTTGCGTTACAGCATGGAAAATAATCCTGCCGTCAAAAAAACACGACATTTTAAACATTTTAAGCTTAAAATATGATCAGAAAATATTTCTCAATTTTGACCGCATACTGTCAATCTTCTATTTTACTCTATTGCCCCACTGTGTAACGACAGTCTTATACGTCGATCAGCTGTCTGTAAAGCCGATGTCGTAATCCGTAATCCGGATTACGGGATCTGGTGGAGATTCCTTTGAATTCACTGCAACGATAAGAGCTGCGGTGGTTGTTAAAGGAACACAAATCAGAGCAAAAATTTATAAAGTGAGAGGTGAGATACTTCTGGAAAGCATTTCGCTCGAACAAAATATCTTAATTAAGGATTATGTAACTTAAATGCAAACCAATGTAAAGTTAAACGCTGAGCAAGACAATTAGTCTGTTAAGTCAGAAGAAAAGTGGAGGTGACATGTAAAAATCGAGAAAGATTGTTACTCTTAACTGAAATGAAAGAGTATATAATTAACATAATGATGAAAAACCTCAGATGAGAATAGATTTAAATTTTAAGCGGCTGATTACTTTTTGAAAAATGGAATAGAATCTTTAGAAATAAAAGGAAGCTTAATGAGAGCATGAAAAGTGGGCATACCAGTAGCATATCGAAATAACAATAATAGAATAATTTAAATTTAAAGATAAAGCCCTTAGCTCATAGCGGGAACTGAATAAAAAGCATTGTTTTAATTATTTTAGACCATTTACCAAAACCTATTTAGTCACACGTCTCAAGATTACTTCACAAATTTGAGGGTCGTATAATAAAACAGTTTTATAAAAAAAAAAAGCGTTGGGTGGTCCTTCAACTTCTTTTGGAATTGGAATATAGACCATTCACCAACACCTATTTGGTCACACGTTCCAAGGTGGCTTCGCAACTTAGATGGGCGTATACAAAAAATTGTTTTTTAAAAAATATCGCGTGATAATTGTAAATTCGAATTTGGAATTTTCTTTGCTTCGTATCGTAAATAATAATTTTTTTTTTAACATTATTTTTAGATTGAGACTTTTCCCAATAATATATTTGACAATAATTATATGCAGTTGGTGAGTTGTAAACGGCAGAGTTGTTCCTAATTAACTACTTTCTTTAATGAAATCGTCATTGCACTAGAATTGCAAAAAGTAGTGCTAATAACATTTTATTTCACTAGCGTTGAAAAACACAGTGCTAGTTAAAAATTAGCATAGAATTTAAATTAATAAGTAATAATAATGACACTGATAACCCATTTCAATTAGCACTACAAATTATTTTTTGGCATTGTCAAAATATATTGAAAATCGATTTATGCGATACATTTATGGGATAATTGTTTACGATAGTAATATTCAATATTTAAGTTAACCTAATTCAATAAGAAAAAGCAATGAACCAACTAAAAAGCAAAATCCCATACAAGTAAACCCTCCTCAAAATTCTAATAAATGTGAAATAAACCCTATTCAAAACTTCTTAGCAAGATGAGCAACCTCTAGATCGTATATTTTATCATCGTTGCCATCATAATTATATTTTTGTTAATTATATGGAAGTCTATTACTATTGTTCGGTTGTCTCCCGTATCTCTTTGATCGCAGATAACCAAACTGCTTCAATGTTATTTTGTAGTTCCCGTTCATATTTATTAACAGCGGCTTCTTACAATTTCTAGCATCACTTTCTTTCGCCATTACGAGATGAACCTTTGCCCCATTGAGATTATTATCGAACTCAGCGAAACCTCCACGACCAATAATGGATAAGTGTCTAGTCACATCCATATGACCCCTAAAGTTTAAAGTAATAACAAAAATTTTGGTTAATTTCTCGCAATAAACTGTAGTCGTGAACTAACTATTGGACTTTTATTCAGAGTACACTTTAACATTAGAACCATTTCGCCAATAATTATCATAATTTTACCATAGTCAGAAAAATATCGCGTGATAATTGTAAATTCGAATTTGGAATTTTCTTTGCTTCGTATCGTAAATAATAATTTTTTTTTAACATTATTTTTAGATTGAGACTTTTCCCAATAATATATTTGACAATAATTATATGCAGTTGGTGAGTTGTAAACGGCAGAGTTGTTCCTAATTAACTACTTTCTTTAATGAAATCGTCATTGCACTAGAATTGCAAAAAGTAGTGCTAATAACATTTTATTTCACTAGCGTTGAAAAACACAGTGCTAGTTAAAAATTAGCATAGAATTTAAATTAATAAGTAATAATAATGACACTGATAACCCATTTTAATTAGCACTACAAATTATTTTTTGGCATTGTCAAAATATATTGAAAATCGATTTATGCGATACATTTATGGGATAATTGTTTACGATAGTAATATTCAATATCCGTTTGCTAAACGGGCCATAATTCTAACGTTGTTCAAAGCATCAATAAAAAAGACAATTGCGTTTTTAAATTTTTTGAAATTAAATGAAAAGTCAACAAGTGAAACTGTTTTTATCGCGTATTCATAATAAATCGCACTCAAATTGAGCTTTTTCTAAGCAAATATTTTTGCAACAGTGCTCAATTAAATATACAGACGTGAACAAAGTAATAACATCAGTTAATGTAAAACCGAAATTTTAACAAAGAAAATTGCTATAATAATATTATTATAACATATTATAGTGCATACCTTAAGCATTTGTATCAAGAAAGACTTATATCCTTGTATATCCTTAGCTTTCATAATATAAAATGACTACATTGGCTATTGACTACAGATGTGTTGAAATAATACTGAAAACAGGTTAAGCTACTTCGTATTGAATTTAAGGACCTAAGTGTACACCCATTAACTTTTAAAGCTGAATCAAGAGTAGTCTATCCTTTGTTTTCTTTGTTCTTATTTTAGTGCACATCTGAATTTCGCCCTTGCCCAATAAACTTACCAGGATTATAAAATGGGGACAAATCAGGACATTAACCTTAATGGAAAGAAAAGCTTCGCATGTGTTAAAATAATTAGAGAGTCTGTTATAGTCATATTATTTTAAATCTATATTTGATAAAAATCAGATTTCACAGTTCTACTCTTGTTATTTCCCACACTTTTCTATGTGTATTGAACTGTCCTTAAAGTGATCGAACTAATTTTCTAATTGTAGGTAATTTCGTTCAGATACTTGAATTCTAATATGAATCATTCAGTGAATAGATCCACAAAGCAAATATTTTTTCACACAAATACATCCCGCACAAATACTGAGTGCACAGTGCAATGTACTATGAACTTCATGAGAAAGAACAGTTTGTTTTCTTCAGGTGCATAGTAAATTTCACTGAGGATTGAATGTTTGGCGTTGTGTTCGGATATTTTCAGTTGTATTAAATATATCTCGATCAATGACTCGATTCATTTTTTAGGTTGATCACTAGGCTCTTAACTAATTATCTGGTTATCGATCAGCGTGGTGAAAGAAATAAAAATCTGCAAGGAAACCTGCATTAATTATTAAAAAGACGCGTGGAATCATTTTATTGCAGAAAAATGTGAAAGTCATGGAAATATGTTTACTGCAAAACCATTATATATTTTGTGAAGGATGCCACAGCAATATCTCAATACATTTACAGTCGCAGCATTTTCAGGTGTATATTGAACGCCAGGCAACAACGCCGAAACAGACCACTGCCTACGTAAAAATTACAATATTACACTTTGTATGTAAAATTTTAAAGATTATTTTATAAGCTAACTAGTTGGATCGTGCTATTTTAGTTCAGTACGTATTACCAGAATTTTACCATAGATGCTTATCGAAAAAAAATGTATATGTAATCTTTAATATACAGTTCTAAACTTTTTAATCGTTCTTTGCTATCATGTATCTCAGGAATGGGCACGACATTTGTAATAGAGTGCACTACAGCAAACACAACTTCTGAAGTCAGAAATAAAAGCAAAGTTAACACATTTATAATATTATCAGTCTCTGTGTTGTTTTCTTTTATAAGGGTCTGCTCAAAACTAACGGATTGAGAAATTCAAAGTCGTGCACTGCAGGTATTTTGTTGCAGAATTTCGGTTGACAGGTTCAAGTGGATTGATTAATTACCCTTGTTCATAAATGAACATGGAATTTAGACAACCCTCAGTATGCGCTACCTGATGGGCGATAATTCACAACAAGCTTTCAGAAATAGCAGATAAAAATATATAATGTAAATACACTTAACATAAACAACGGTATTTCCGATGATCACCAAATGACCATACATTTATTGTCCTTCGCAGTATGTTCATAAATGAACATGGAATTAAGACAACCTTTAGTAATCGCTACCTGATGGGCGAAAAATTACGTGGAAAGGGTCGCAACAAGCTAAAGATACCACGTGGGTGCATCTGGCACTCATAAATAGTAGATGAGCATACACATAGAAAAACACTTACACCGTTATATAATAAGATAACTAAAAAAGGAGACAACTACACAATAACGTTAGTTGGTTCTATCTAACGTTACCTAAGAGCCATAGATAATAAGTCGATAAGTGACGACTGTAATAGTCCTTAAGATATCCTATATAAGTCCTAACAAATGAATAAACACAGACAGTTCTTAAAGAACGCGAGAGTGTTATTATTTAGGGATTGGCAAGCGTGCTCTCACACTAGACCTAACGCTGCGACTAGCATCGCGACTTAGCTCAAGTGCAGATTTGCATGCATATGGTCCTTCGAGCAATTTGCTCAGACTGCCACTTCCAGTAGATGCCTTAACCGGTATCACGGAATCAAGTCCATAGATCGCACCTGTCGTGCATCGTGGCGCAGCTAGGGAATATAAAAATACAACTCTCCGGCAACTATGAGCGACTGCAGCGCGGGAATGGATGCAGGCAGACTAGAGCAACAAACAAGCAGCGCAGAAGACAGATCTGCGAAGGTATCAGCACTGAGTGACGCTGGAAAAGGCGGCGCGGGAATCACAGCTTAGCAACAGCAAAGGCGGCGAGGGAACCTGATAAACGTTCGCCCAATTAAAGCAATCCCTCTCCGAAAAACTAAAACAAATAGGACGGCACTGGAACCTGGCAACGATCGCTACAGTAAGGCGACGTTGGAATCTGGCGACGTAAAACGGTGGCACTGGAACCTAGCAACGACTTAGGAATCGAGTGACGAATTATACACCTAAATGGCTCAAGCTCAAAAAACCACAGAGTAACGAGCAAACGCTAGCACGGGGTAAATTGGACACCACAATAGCGGAAAACAGCACAATCGGCGCAGGTCCCTTTGATCGATCGCTGAAGAAGGCGACGTGAGAAACCTGCAACAAAAATTGCGGCTCCAATTATTACATTGCAAAAGAAAAACTGTATAAAAATTGGGAAACAGAAGTATTCGCAGAAAAGAAAATCGAAAAGGAAGAAATCGACATCCGGACAGAAGAATTTAACCGGGCTGCCAGCAGGTTACAGATAACTATGGATCAGGCTGGACATAATAATAAACAGCTCCAAAATGATAATGACGAGATCAAAGAAGATTTTGAAAGCCTGACGGAAATCTTCAGAGAAATGAAAAAATATGGACAAGCAACATCAACAATAAAGAGTCTCTATGAAGAACTCAGCAAAGCAAAAAGAGAAAAAATATGGTGGCTCACCGAAATCAAGCTATTTAAACATAAAATAGATTTAAAACCAATTGAATTACCTTCGTTCTATGGTGATATTACAGAATGGTCGAACTTCTCAGATATGTTCAATCATATTGTGGACTTGAATTCGAAGCTAGACACAAAATCAAAATTTATAAGACTAAAGGAACTTGTCAAAGGAGAAGCAGCCCGATAAATTATGCATTTACACATCAGCAACGAAAATTACGAAGCAGCATTAAGTATCCTAAGGAAAAGATACGAAAATGCGAGAGAACTGTTTACAAAGCACTGGAACAGTATTTTGAATATGCCAGTCATGAATAGCGAATATGACAAGAGTGTTCAGAACATGTAAGACACAGCAAACAGGAGTTAGCACGCAATAAAAGGAATGGGAATCCCAGTTAAGGATGCTACCATTTTGATAACAAAATTTAATCGACAAGGTCTGCAGCAGTATGAACATGCCTCTAATAAAACAAAAGAAATTAAGACGCTAGAGGATGTCATACAATTCCTGGAAAGACACTTACAAGCAATCCAGGCGACAAGGAGAAACAAAAAATAATGAGAACAATGGAAGACAGTGCATGCGGCTACTGTAAAAAAGCAGGTCACAAAATAGAAGAATGTATTAAATTCAACCGATTAGATCAAGCAGATAGGTGGAAATTCGTTCAATCAAAACACATATGCTTCAGATGCCTTGGCCACAGATTCTCAATAAATCAGCCGTGCAGAGGCATGTAAGAAATGCGGCGATGGACATCATGAACTACTACATGCTGAAAATGAGACTAAAACTACAATGACAACTAGAACAGCAAAAACTACATTGCTGGCAACAGCTACAGCAAACAATGGCAGACGCAGAAATTGCAACAACTTTGAAAAAGATTGCTTTGTGGCAGTAATCTAAAAAACCAGTGTTTTACAAATTTGAGAGAATATAACGTCAATTACACGAAAGAAATGGTATACGGAAATTTAGCAAATGGAAAAGTTCCGGCAAAATTACCAAAAAGTTTAGAAGAACGAAGAATTTTTTTTCCGGCAAGTTCCCACATCGGAGGAAATTGGGAGGCTGGACTAAAATCAGTGAAGCAACAATTAAAAACTGGAGACTTAGTACGCGCACTTCATTTAAAGACACGAAACAGATTCCAAGAGATCAAAAGATCGATATTAGCTGCTAATATCAATACCAAAAGTGGAAAGGATATGTATTGGAAATTAATATCTAAAATGAAAACACGCTTTCGGCCAAAATGGAAAGACAGATAGTTGCACACAGAAACTATCTACCGGAATGAACCTACGGAAGTCAGCACAGTAAAATAGATCACGTTTGAGGATATTGTAATTTAATGGAGGTACTGTTCGCCAAAGCAAAAAACCATTAACAGCATCTCAGAAATTACTACGGAAGTTGACATCGACTAGCAAATCTAAATAGCAAATAATATACCACAGACTCAAATAATCAGAAAATTAACGTTGAATTTAAATTACTAAAAACAAATATGTAATGATAGCCCCCGCAAAATGTTCATAAATGAACATGTTCTTAATCAACCCTCGGAGAGCGCTAACACCCCTGGGACACCAGCCACTGAAAGTGTCACAACCAGCTAGAATTACCCCTTAAGTCGGTGCTCAGGCGCTAAGAAATAGCAGATAAAAATATACAATGTAAAATCACTTAACATAAACAACAGTATTTCCAATGATCACCAAATAACCATACATTTATGGCCCTCGGCAATATGTTCATAAATGAACATGGAATTTAGACAACCCTCGGTATGCGCTACCTGATGGGCCACAAGTCACAACAAGCGTTCCGAAATAGCAGATAAAAATATATAATATAAATTCACTTAACATAAACAACGGTATTTTCGATGATCACCATATGACCATACAATTATTGCCCTCCGCAATATGTTCATAGATGAACATGGAATTAAGTCAACCTTTGGTATGTGCTACCTGATGGGTGAAAAATTACGTGGAAAGGGTCACAACAGGGTAAAAATACCACGTGGGTGCATCTGGCACTCATAAATAGTAGATAAGCATACACATAGAAAAACACTTACACCGTTATATAATAAGATAACTAAAAAAGGAGACAACTACACAATAACGCTAGTTGGCTCTATCTAAGGTTACCTAAGAGCCATAGATAATAAGTAGATAAGTGACGACTGTAATAGTACTTAAGATATCCTATATAAATCCTTACAAATGAATAAACACAGACAGTTCTTAAAGAAACGCGAGAGTGTTATTATTTAGGGATTGGCAAGCGTGCTTACACACTACACCTAACGCTGCGACTAAGATCGCGACTTACCTCAAGTGCAGATTTGCATGCAACCCTTGAAGCAATATATATCTTGCAAAACGCATATTATTTTATTTTAAATATTTATAGTTTTGCTGTATTATTCTACAATTAAATTAGGGAATTCATTTTAATTTTCTTTGAACCAATTACATTTAATTTAATCTTATTATTTAACATAACGATATTGAACGAATTAACTATCAATTAGATTTTAGACACTGAACGTACCATGTTGGAATTCTAGTCACTGAACTTACTAAGACGTATTAAGAGATGAGTACTGAACGATATAAATTGTTGTTCTAATACTCGGCAAATATTCAATAGAGAACCAATGCTATACAACTAGACCTGTGTAGGCTATGCTCACTTTAGTGTGCATGCTCAGTTGTACTTTTTTTTAAGAGTGTAGTACCACCTACAAGCAAATAACCTATAGAGAACTCATTTCATACCAGCAAAAGTGTCCAAGCAAATGGCTTGCGATTGCGACCACGGGCAATTTGACAGACCTCGTTGTTTGCTTAGTAAGCGAAACATTAATCATGCGTACTATAAAATTCCAATGTAAAGTTATATAATATAAGGGGAAGTATTCGCTTCACTGTGATCACCACACAGAGTACTTACACTGAGTCGTCAGTGAAAGTACTCTACATTATATAATTTGTATAAAAAAAATTGGGTGGTCCTTCAACTTCTTTTGGAATTGGAATATAGACCATTCACCAACACCTATTTGGTCACACGTTCCAAGGTGGCTTCGCAACTTAGATGGGCGTATACAAAAAATTGTTTTTTAAAAAATATCGCGTGATAATTGTAAATTCGAATTTGGAATTTTCTTTGCTTCGTATCGTAAATAATAATTTTTTTTTAACATTATTTTTAGATTGAGACTTTTCCCAATAATATATTTGACAATAATTATATGCAGTTGGTGAGTTGTAAACGGCAGAGTTGTTCCTAATTAACTACTTTCTTTAATGAAATCGTCATTGCACTAGAATTGCAAAAAGTAGTGCTAATAACATTTTATTTCACTAGCGTTGAAAAACACAGTGCTAGTTAAAAATTAGCATAGAATTTAAATTAATAAGTAATAATAATGACACTGATAACCCATTTTAATTAGCACTACAAATTATTTTTTGGCATTGTCAAAATATATTGAAAATCGATTTATGCGATACATTTATGGGATAATTGTTTACGATAGTAATATTCAATATTTAAGTTAACCTAATTCAATAAGAAAAAGCAATGAACCAACTAAAAAACAAAATCCCATACAAGTAAACCCTCCTCAAAATTCTAATAAATGTGAAATAAACCCTATTCAAAACTTCTTAGCAAGATGAGCAACCTCTAGATCGTATATTTTATCATCGTTGCCATCATAATTATATTTTTGTTAATTATATGGAAGTCTATTACTATTGTTCGGTTGTCTCCCGTATCTCTTTGATCGCAGATAACCAAACTGCTTCAATGTTATTTTGTAGTTCCCGTTCATATTTATTAACAGCGGCTTCTTACAATTTCTAGCATCACTTTCTTTCGCCATTACGAGATGAGCCTTTGCCCCATTGAGATTATTATCGAACTCAGCGAAACCTCCACGACCAATAATGGATAAGTGTCTAGTCACATCCATATGACCCCTAAAGTTTAAAGTAATAACAAAAATTTTGGTTAATTTCTCGCAATAAACTGTAGTCGTGAACTAACTATTGGACTTTTATTCAGAGTACACTTTAACATTAGAACCATTTCGCCAATAATTATCATAATTTTACCATAGTCAGAAAAATATCGCGTGATAATTGTAAATTCGAATTTGGAATTTTCTTTGCTTCGTATCGTAAATAATAATTTTTTTTTTAACATTATTTTTAGATTGAGACTTTTCCCAATAATATATTTGACAATAATTATATGCAGTTGGTGAGTTGTAAACGGCAGAGTTGTTCCTAATTAACTACTTTCTTTAATGAAATCGTCATTGCACTAGAATTGCAAAAAGTAGTGCTAATAACATTTTATTTCACTAGCGTTGAAAAACACAGTGCTAGTTAAAAATTAGCATAGAATTTAAATTAATAAGTAATAATAATGACACTGATAACCCATTTTAATTAGCACTACAAATTATTTTTTGGCATTGTCAAAATATATTGAAAATCGATTTATGCGATACATTTATGGGATAATTGTTTACGATAGTAATATTCAATATCCGTTTGCTAAACGGGCCATAATTCTAACGTTGTTCAAAGCATCAATAAAAAGACAATTGCGTTTTTAAATTTTTGAAATTAAATGAAAAGTCAACAAGTGAAACTGTTTTTATCGCGTATTCATAATAAATCGCACTCAAATTGAGCTTTTTCTAAGCAAATATTTTTGCAACAGTTCGTTAGTGCTCAATTAAATATACAGACGTGAACAAAGTAATAACATCAGTTAATGTAAAACCGAAATTTTAACAAAGAAAATTGCTATAATAATATTATTATAACATATTATAGTGCATACCTTAAGCATTTGTATCAAGAAAGACTAATATCCTTGTATATCCTTAGCTTTCATAATATAAAATGACTACATTGGCTATTGACTACAGATGTGTTGAAATAATACTGAAAACAGGTTAAGCTACTTCGTATTGAATTTAAGGACCTAAGTGTACACCCATTAACTTTTAAAGCTGAATCAAGAGTAGTCTATCCTTTGTTTCCTTTGTTCTTATTTTAGTGCACATCTGAATTTCGCCCTTGCCCAATAAACTTACCAGGATTATAAAATGGGGACAAATCAGGACATTAACCTTAATGGAAAGAAAAGCTTCGCATGTGTTAAAATAATTAGAGAGTCTGTTATAGTCATATTATTTTAAATCTATATTTGATAAAAATCAGATTTCACAGTTCTACTCTTGTTATTTCCCACACTTTTCTATGTGTATTGAACTGTCCTTAAAGTGATCGAACTAATTTTCTAATTGTAGGTAATTTCGTTCAGATACTTGAATTCTAATATGAATCATTCAGTGAATAGATCCACAAAGCAAATATTTTTTCACACAAATACATCCCGCACAAATACTGAGTGCACAGTGCAATGTACTATGAACTTCATGAGAAAGAACAGTTTGTTTTCTTCAGGTGCATAGTAAATTTCACTGAGGATTGAATGTTTGGCGTTGTGTTCGGATATTTTCAGTTGTATTAAATATATCTCGATCAATGACTCGATTCATTTTTTAGGTTGATCACTAGGCTCTTAACTAATTATCTGGTTATCGATCAGCGTGGTGAAAGAAATAAAAATCTGCAAGGAAACCTGCATTAATTATTAAAAAGACGCGTGGAATCATTTTATTGCAGAAAAATGTGAAAGTCATGGAAATATGTTTACTGCAAAACCATTATATATTTTGTGAAGGATGCCACAGCAATATCTCAATACATTTACAGTCGCAGCATTTTCAGGTGTATATTGAACGCCAGGCAACAACGCCGAAACAGACCACTGCCTACGTAAAAATTACAATATTACACTTTGTATGTAAAATTTTAAAGATTATTTTATAAGCTAACTAGTTGGATCGTGCTATTTTAGTTCAGTACGTATTACCAGAATTTTACCATAGATGCTTATCGAAAAAAAAATGTATATGTAATCTTTAATATACAGTTCTAAACTTTTTAATCGTTCTTTGCTATCATGTATCTCAGGAATGGGCACGACATTTGTAATAGAGTGCACTACAGCAAACACAACTTCTGAAGTCAGAAATAAAAGCAAAGTTAACACATTTATAATATTATCAGTCTCTGTGTTGTTTTCTTTTATAAGGGTCTGCTCAAAACTAACGGATTGAGAAATTCAAAGTCGTGCACTGCAGGTATTTTGTTGCAGAATTTCGGTTGACAGGTTCAAGTGGATTGATTAATTACCCTTGTTCATAAATGAACATGGAATTTAGACAACCCTCAGTATGCGCTACCTGATGGGCGATAATTCACAACAAGCTTTCAGAAATAGCAGATAAAAATATATAATGTAAATACACTTAA
Organism: Drosophila sp. st01m; assembly: GCA_018901795.1. Lineage (NCBI taxonomy): Eukaryota > Metazoa > Arthropoda > Insecta > Diptera > Drosophilidae > Drosophila > Drosophila sp. st01m. The sequence goes on along the minus strand of JAEIFG010001483.1, from coordinate 77,153 downwards.
CATAAACAACGGTATTTCCGATGATCACCAAATGACCATACATTTATTGTCCTTCGCAGTATGTTCATAAATGAACATGGAATTAAGACAACCTTTAGTAATCGCTACCTGATGGGCGAAAAATTACGTGGAGAGGGTCGCAACAAGCTAAAGATACCACGTGGGTGCATCTGGCACTCATAAATAGTAGATAAGCATACACATAGAAAAACACTTACACCGTTATATAATAAGATAACTAAAAAAAGGAGACAACTACACAATAACGTTAGTTGGTTCTATCTAACGTTACCTAAGAGCCATAGATAATAAGTCGATAAGTGACGACTGTAATAGTCCTTAAGATATCCTATATAAGTCCTAACAAATGAATAAACACAGACAGTTCTTAAAGAACGCGAGAGTGTTATTATTTAGGGATTGGCAAGCGTGCTCTCACACTAGACCTAACGCTGCGACTAGCATCGCGACTTAGCTCAAGTGCAGATTTGCATGCATATGGTCCTTCGAGCAATTTGCTCAGACTGCCACTTCCAGTAGATGCCTTAACCGGTATCACGGAATCAAGTCCATAGATCGCACCTGTCGTGCATCGTGGCGCAGCTAGGGAATATAAAAATACAACTCTCCGGCAACTACGAGCGACTGCAGCGCGGGAATGGATGCAGGCAGACTAGAGCAACAAACAAGCAGCGCAGAAGACAGATCTGCGAAGGTATCAGCACTGAGTGACGCTGGAAAAGGCGGCGCGGGAATCAGAGCTTAGCAACAGCAAAGGCGGCGAGGGAACCTGATAAACGTTCGCCCAATTAAAGCAATCCCTCTCCGAAAAACTAAAACAAATAGGACGGCACTGGAACCTGGCAACGATCGCTACAGTAAGGCGACGTTGGAATCTGGCGACGTAAAACGGTGGCACTGGAACCTAGCAACGACTTAGGAATCGAGTGACGAATTATACACCTAAATGGCTCAAGCTCAAAAAACCACAGAGTAACGAGCAAACGCTAGCACGGGGTAAATTGGACACCACAATAGCGGAAAACAGCACAATCGGCGCAGGTCCCTTTGATCGATCGCTGAAGAAGGCGACGTGAGAAACCTGCAACAAAAATTGCGGCTCCAATTATTACATTGCAAAAGAAAAACTGTATAAAAATTGGGAAACAGAAGTATTCGCAGAAAAGAAAATCGAAAAGGAAGAAATCGACATCCGGACAGAAGAATTTAACCGGGCTGCCAGCAGGTTACAGATAACTATGGATCAGGCTGGACATAATAATAAACAGCTCCAAAATGATAATGACGAGATCAAAGAAGATTTTGAAAGCCTGACGGAAATCTTCAGAGAAATGAAAAAATATGGACAAGCAACATCAACAATAAAGAGTCTCTATGAAGAACTCAGCAAAGCAAAAAGAGAAGAAATATGGTGGCTCACCGAAATCAAGCTATTTAAACATAAAATAGATTTAAAACCAATTGAATTACCTTCGTTCTATGGTGATATTACAGAATGGTCGAACTTCTCAGATATGTTCAATCATATTGTGGACTTGAATTCGAAGCTAGACACAAAATCAAAATTTATAAGACTAAAGGAACTTGTCAAAGGAGAAGCAGCCCGATAAATTATGCATTTACACATCAGCAACGAAAATTACGAAGCAGCATTAAGTATCCTAAGGAAAAGATACGAAAATGCGAGAGAACTGTTTACAAAGCACTGGAACAGTATTTTGAATATGCCAGTCATGAATAGCGAATATGACAAGAGTGTTCAGAACATGTAAGACACAGCAAACAGGAGTTAGCACGCAATAAAAGGAATGGGAATCCCAGTTAAGGATGCTACCATTTTGATAACAAAATTTAATCGACAAGGTCTGCAGCAGTATGAACATGCCTCTAATAAAACAAAAGAAATTAAGACGCTAGAGGATGTCATACAATTCCTGGAAAGACACTTACAAGCAATCCAGGCGACAAGGAGAAACAAAAAATAATGAGAACAATGGAAGACAGTGCATGCGGCTACTGTAAAAAAGCAGGTCACAAAATAGAAGAATGTATTAAATTCAACCGATTAGATCAAGCAGATAGGTGGAAATTCGTTCAATCAAAACACATATGCTTCAGATGCCTTGGCCACAGATTCTCAATAAATCAGCCGTGCAGAGGCATGTAAGAAATGCGGCGATGGACATCATGAACTACTACATGCTGAAAATGAGACTAAAACTACAATGACAACTAGAACAGCAAAAACTACATTGCTGGCAACAGCTACAGCAAACAATGGCAGACGCAGAAATTGCAACAACTTTGAAAAAGATTGCTTTGTGGCAGTAATCTAAAAAACCAGTGTTTTACAAATTTGAGAGAATATAACGTCAATTACACGAAAGAAATGGTATACGGAAATTTAGCAAATGGAAAAGTTCCGGCAAAATTACCAAAAAGTTTAGAAGAACGAAGAATTTTTTTTCCGGCAAGTTCCCACATCGGAGGAAATTGGGAGGCTGGACTAAAATCAGTGAAGCAACAATTAAAAACTGGAGACTTAGTACGCGCACTTCATTTAAAGACACGAAACAGATTCCAAGAGATCAAAAGATCGATATTAGCTGCTAATATCAATACCAAAAGTGGAAAGGATATGTATTGGAAATTAATATCTAAAATGAAAACACGCTTTCGGCCAAAATGGAAAGACAGATAGTTGCACACAGAAACTATCTACCGGAATGAACCTACGGAAGTCAGCACAGTAAAATAGAACACGTTTGAGGATATTGTAATTTAATGGAGGTACTGTTCGCCAAAGCAAAAAACCATTAACAGCATCTCAGAAATTACTACGGAAGTTGACATCGACTAGCAAATCTAAATAGCAAATAATATACCACAGACTCAAATAATCAGAAAATTAACGTTGAATTTAAATTACTAAAAACAAATATGTAATGATAGCCCCCGCAAAATGTTCATAAATGAACATGTTCTTAATCAACCCTCGGAGAGCGCTAACACCCCTGGGACACCAGCCACTGAAAGTGTCACAACCAGCTAGAATTACCCCTTAAGTCGGTGCTCAGGCGCTAAGAAATAGCAGATAAAAATATACAATGTAAAATCACTTAACATAAACAACAGTATTTCCAATGATCACCAAATAACCATACATTTATGGAACTCGGCAATATGTTCATAAATGAACATGGAATTTAGACAACCCTCGGTATGCGCTACCTGATGGGCCACAAGTCACAACAAGCGTTCCGAAATAGCAGATAAAAATATATAATATAAATTCACTTAACATAAACAACGGTATTTTCGATGATCACCATATGACCATACAATTATTGCCCTCCGCAATATGTTCATAGATGAACATGGAATTAAGTCAACCTTTGGTATGTGCTACCTGATGGGTGAAAAATTACGTGGAAAGGGTCACAACAGGGTAAAAATACCACGTGGGTGCATCTGGCACTCATAAATAGTAGATAAGCATACACATAGGAAAACACTTACACCGTTATATAATAAGATAACTAAAAAAGGAGACAACTACACAATAACGCTAGTTGGCTCTATCTAAGGTTACCTAAGAGCCATAGATAATAAGTAGATAAGTGACGACTGTAATAGTACTTAAGATATCCTATATAAATCCTTACAAATGAATAAACACAGACAGTTCTTAAAGAAACGCGAGAGTGTTATTATTTAGGGATTGGCAAGCGTGCTTACACACTACACCTAACGCTGCGACTAAGATCGCGACTTACCTCAAGTGCAGATTTGCATGCAACCCTTGAAGCAATATAACTTGCAAAACGCATATTATTTTATTTTAAATATTTATAGTTTTGCTGTATTATTCTATAATTAAATTAGGGAATTCATTTAAATTTTCTTTGAACCAATTACATTTAATTTAATCTTATTATTTAACATAACGATATTGAACGAATTAACTATCAATTAGATTTTAGACACTGAACGTACTATGTTGGAATTCTAGTCACTGAACTTACTAAGACGTATTAAGAGATGAGTACTGAACGATATAAATTGTTGTTCTAATACTCGGCAAATATTCAATAGAGAACCAATGCTATACAACTAGACCTGTGTAGGCTATGCTCACTTTAGTGTGCATGCTCAGTTGTACTTTTTTTTAAGAGTGTAGTACCACCTACAAGCAAATAACCTATAGAGAACTCATTTCATACCAGCAAAAGTGTCCAAGCAAATGGCTTGCGATTGCGACCACGGGCAATTTGACAGACCTCGTTGTTTGCTTAGTAAGCGAAACATTAATCATGCGTACTATAAAATTCCAATGTAAAGTTTTTTAATATAAGGGGAAGTATTCGCTTCACTGTGATCACCACACAGAGTACTTACACTGAGTCGTCAGTGAAAGTACTCTACATTATATAATTTCGTCATCCTTCCTACGATTTCAGCCAGACAAAATGTCAATTGCATTTTTTAAAAATGCGGTACAAAATTTGGCTTCATCATAAACAAGAAACGTACTAGGCTTTTAATAAATATAACAGATTCTGTGAATACGTCAACTTATATAAATCCACATTATTTGAACTCACCTGAGCGATTGTTTACTGGTTCACCATGAGCAATGCTACTGTTGTTGTTATTAAGGCTTCGGACTTCAGATTCTCCTTCTCCGTGAAATGTGTTGAATGTTGATGGGTTAATTTCCATATTCATGCGATTATTTGCCTCAAGTGTTGAATAGGACATTACAGAGGCATTGCGTTCGTCTTTTGATTCAGCTGCCTGAATGTTTTCCGTATTTTTTACCGGCCTCGCTTTGTTCCGATGTAAGAAAATAAGACCAAAGACGACAAGAAGGGCTATAATAACGGTGGCTCCGATACCAACGCTTGTTCCTAGCTTTGAGTTTTCGTTTCCCTCTACGGTAGCCAGTTCACAGTGCGGCTGCTTACCGCTCCAGGCACCATCCTCGGTGCATCTTCGCAAATATTGCCCAATGCGATTGTAGTTGGGGATACAGTGATATTCAGCAGATCCGCCATATAGAGTGGAGTCATTGACCACAATCACACGACCATTGTCAATGGTCAATGGTCGCCCGCAGTCAACAGCTGAACATTATCAATTGAAAGATAATAAAATAACAGTCACAGTCAGAATGTAAACTTTACTAATACTACTTTTTCTGATTGATATAAGGTCCGAATCACAAAAATCCAAGGAAAATCACATACTTATAATGGACCTAGTTTCACACGCATTTCAACAAAACCAATTTTCTTTGATACATTTGAGGCATCGTATAACAAAAACATTTTTTATCTATAGTTCACTTTTAGTTTTTCATATGCTACTCTGAAAGGTGTTTCCACATTTGTAATCATTACTCAAGTATGTGTAAACCGAAAGCTAATGAATATATCTATAACTCATTTATCTACTGCTTAACATTTAAATTAATAATTTTATTTTTTTTTGTTTTTGGATTTTCGAATTAAGAAAGTAATGTTTTTTGCTCGCTACCCGGAAATTTATACAATTTAGGTACGCAACTTTAAGCACATTTATCTTCAAGACTATAAGAGATAGAGCACTAAGCAAATATAGATGCCATGAGATTACGTTCACAAGAAATTTTTGCCGTAGAACAATGTGCGACGGAATATATTTTGGCTCAGCTGGCTGGCAAAGTTAGTTGGTTGCTCAGTGAGCAAAACATAAAACATGTGCACTTTAAAATACCCTCTACGCATAAAACGTTATTGCATATTTTAAAACCCTTTTTATTTTTCAAAAAACACATACAAATTCGAAAAGCAAATTAAATGGGCAGATTTTTAAATGAAACCCAATCTTTAAGGTTATTTGTACAGGGTATTTGAGGTTACATACAAAATTTAAAGGGCAGTAACGAATTAACTTAACAGTTCTCAGCACCCCATACCTATACATATTTTAAGTGCAAGACTCACGCGTACATGCAGATCAGCCCCGGCATAGAGCTTAGCTGTCTCCGTCTCACTACTTAAGAACATAATGAGAAAAGAGATTTTCTGCAGTTTTATGAAACTACACGGAATATTTTGATATGTCTTTTTTCTAATATAATACATTCCCTGAGAAGTAATTTAAAAAGTGGGCGTGGCCACATCAGCAATTGTTTTTCTTTTCCATTATGTTCACAGCTATTATAGAGGGCTCAAGTCTATCATTCATCAATCGTAAATTTTTTTTTGAATGTAATTTAAATATCTTAGAAATTATTTAGAGAATTTTTCTAAATATCTCTTCTTTTCAACTCCTTGTCTTATTGTTTTCCAAAACATAACTTGAAGACCACTGGGAGCCGCAAGAGCAAAGGCGTTCGAAATGCTGATTTACTAATAATCGGTAGCGACTTGGAACACAGTAAATTAATGTCTTTTGAACGCTTGCTTGTATCAGAAAAGTAGTTTTAGCATAAGGGAGAAAAATATTAAAATTTGATAACACACAAAAAGTTTTTTCGCTTATCCATTTGCTCAGTATCACAGAATGTATTTGTTTTCCTCTATGGTATTGAAACTTAGGGATTGTTAATTTGTCAATTTTTTTCCTGGTAAACTAGAGGTATTTTCAAAAAGTTGTATAGCAAACATTTCCAGTTTTTTGATAAGGAATAAACCCTCATCATTGCATTTCAGATTTTAAACGATTTGATACAAACAAACAGTCAAAAAGATAAACTTTCGAGCTCATTTTGGAAAGACCACACAAATTTCAAATTAAGTATTCCCATGAACCAGATGCCCGATTGGAGTGATCAATATATATATATTTGATTTTGTCAAGAAATAAATGTTACTAGACTTACTTAGACTTCTAGCTAGCTACAATCATGTAAATGTTGCCCCTCCATCTTGCAACCTCTTTTTCATAAACCATGTGAGAAACGAGAAGGCTTTGTATGCAATTCAGTTAGATCGGTATATAATCTAATCCGTTCAATCAGTCGTTGCGAATTATCCAAATTATCTGTATATATTGGTAGTCGCCTTTGTTGGTTTTGTCACTTACGCGGATGCCGAAGTGATTTGTGGGTAATTGGGATCACAATACTTACGTATACATATTGGACTTTTTCCGGTCCATTTGCCAGTCTTTTGACAGATACGTGTTTCATTTCCAACTAAGGTGCGTCCTTTGACACACTTAAAGCTAGCGACTGAGCCAACAGCGCGAGTTCCCACATCCATAATTAAATTCTCACTCAGATTTTCTGATTCGCAAGTGACCTCCACACATTTTGGTGTTTCGTGGCTCCAGTTTCCGTGCTCTGTACACAAACGTCGGGAGACGCCATTTAGTTTAAAATTGGCATTGCATTCATACAGGACTGCGGCTCCATAGTAGGTCGCATTTGTTGCCAGTGTCATTTTACCATCGATTATGTTTTCTGGCGCCCCACACTCGACATCTAAAAACATCGGTTAACTGTATCTTATTTACATACTACATCCAACTTGTTGTATACTTACAAACACACTCAGGTATAATTCCGCTCCATTGGCCATTATCCGTGCAGGTGGCCAATGCCTCGCCAACCATTTTGTAGCCACGTTCACAACGATATTTCGCTAGAGCTCCAATTCTGAAATTTTAATGTTTACGTTTCATAAGATGCCTATCCTATTTCCACTTAAAAACATTTTTACCTATTTACTTAATTAATACTTAGCTTAGAGTTAATTAATTAGTCCACGGGTATCTTAAAACGTCACAATCGGCTTTGTATTGTTTTACTTAAGGATTTCTTTAAATTAATGAACTAGTCACTCACATTGGTTAAGTAAGAATATTTATACCCTATGCACATTAAGAATGGGCAAAAAATAGTAATATATGTTTGACAGTATATATGCAACATGGATAAGGATGTGTGGTAGACCCCTAAAGTATATATACTCTTCATCAGTAGCAAGTTGATACTGTCAACAGTCGGTACGACGGACCGTCCGTCTGTTTGAAACCATTTGAGCTAGAGATTTCAAACTTGGTATAGTTTCCTGGATACCGTGCATAGGTTAAGTATTGTTTTTCTGATATAAAAATCACTGTTTGTGATATAAAAATCATTGTTGCTTAAGTTAACTTAACCAAATATAATCTGCATTTATGTTATTTAAACATACTAGCTCGCTCTGTGTCAAGGAGTTTTTCCTTGTGCTTTGTGAATTTCAAAGTTTTTGTGCATACTAACAAGTACTTAATCTATTTCATTTGTGTAATTGTGATACCCTTTTAATTAATTTAATTTATTTCGACATTTGTGATACTTATACGGAATCAAAGGATCATTCCGATTTAGTTTTAATGACGTGTTCCAATTAACCACAACCACCACGAACTCTCATTAGGAGGACGACATTAATGAGAAGTCTTGAAGACCCACAAATCACACGGGTGCACCCAGTTTTTTGCTTGTTCAACTCAGGACTGGCAACACCTCGACGGCTTCCTCCTTCAACATTTTGCCTCCTGCATTTGTATCCTCTCCATAGTCTCCGTCACTTCAGAAACACTCCTAACGTCGTGTATGTTGTCCACTTTGAGTCCGTCGAGGAACCGCAAATCTGCATAGAGTGAGAATACGCACAAAACGAGCAGCCAGTTCTTACGATCAGCACCACAAGCACATGCAGGCGTCTCGCTCAGAGATCTTCCAAACAAAAATGTATTTAGTGATACATGGCCAATCAGCAAGAATTCAGCTTGCATTGTAAAGCAAGCTTGACGTGGACGAAACTTGCGTTTGGGCAACTCTTGTGTGTTACCCGTCCGGTATCACTTTCATCTCATCTGCGCTACCAATCACTTAGCAAGTATTCGTCTGACAACGCCATCTTTGCTTCCAATCAAGTCCTATCAAGTCTCGATCTAACAGCACGGCGCTTTCATCTCACTCGTGCCACAGCCAAAGCAATGGCTACAGTCAGATTTGGCTTTAACGAATTCACATACTTCACGTTTCCTTCATAAAATCGAGCCCAATGGATTCTACTTTCGGAAAGAAACCAATTTGCCAGAAACGTGGCTTCCTCATCGTGTCCACGACGACGAGCAGCCTGTAGCCTGGTTTCATTCTCCTGACATCTCGACGAGTCGTGGATAGTTCGGCATTCCACAAAATTACTCGTCGCTTATCTCGCGGTCGTCAGCGGTCCAACACAAAATCGCCCTACGGTGTCTTTTGGGCAGATCACTGATCCTCCTGGCCACTTTTTTTAACAACAATCGCTAACGTACTATATGGAGATTCCAGGATGGCACAGGAGGTATGCTCTTAACTGTGTTTTCTAGGTGGGAGGGACATCACAACAGTAATGATGTTGTGATCGCTTAACTCCAACTCATCCACTTTGCAGTCATATGTGGCCAACACAGATGCTGCGTTATTGATTATTGTTATAACGATATCGCTCCGTCCGTTGCGCATCTCTAACGTATAGACCTCACTTGCTACATTAAGCACGTCGATAGGGGTATTCATCATGTACTCAGACAACAGCTAACCACGTCTGTAATTCCGTAATTTCCTCCACATGAGGGATCCTGCGTTCACGTCGGTGCCAAAAATGACTGGTGAACTGCTGGCCAGCAGCAGTACCAATGCTCAGAAAGATCGTGCCAAATCTTCCAGTGACACTAACGCATACTTCAAAATCGGTGAGAAGAGGCACTACGGGTGTCAAGTCCGTACTTCGAATCGATATTGGCAGATAGTCCTCGACCACTTGCACCCACGATAGGCCCACGCTATTAATCGGACTTGTCCGAAGATATTGCCGTAAAATGGAAAATCCGGCAGTCCACCAGATTGTAGCATTTACGTGGAACGTGGACGGTCTGTCCGCGCTGTCGGAAAATTGCATTCTTATAGCGGCATGAGAACCACTTGGCTTCGTCTCCAGATAAAGACTTCTTCTGAACTTCGGCTCGGTTATGCTCACCATGAAATGGTTTAAGCTTCTGCATAAGCTCTTCGGCCTTGATTGCATTGTCGATGTCGAACTCTGTAACCTTCGGATTGAGGCTCCGGTTTTGCTGAACCTCAATATCTTTATCACTTATCTTTTTGTTGGCTACCATCTTTCTTAACTCGACAGCTGCGGGCATGCGGTTAATAGCACCGCCGAGCTGAAGCTTGCGCGATCGTGCACTCAAACGCTAAGGGCGGTTGCCACGTCGTTCCACACTTTCTCGGGTCTATCTCGTTCCGGGTCTGTGCACGATACCACAGCAGACCTCGTCTCCACTGAGCTCCAGGCGCAATAAGTGCTATGGGCGCAGCATACGTGGCCGTAGTGACAGTAGCGTTTTAGACAGGAACAGGGGCAGTAACAAGGGACCAACTCTGGATCCAACTGTGTGAATATAAATATAACGGCAGTTGTTCTGGCCTCTGACTACCTCTTCCTCTTCCGAAACCTAAGACACACATTTTTATCTCTACTCCCGATCCCAGGTGTTGACTACGCTCAACCTGTCATATCCTCAAAGTTAGGCACAAAAAACTAATTTCTTCTCTCTCTGTTGCTTACCAAAATGTAAGAGGTCTTAATAGTAAGTTATCTAGTTCATTTTTTAACAGTCATTTCTTTGACTTAGATGCTATCTGCTTTATTAAGACCTGGTTCAAGTCTGCCACATCAGATTTCTCTATTCTTTCTTTCAATAAATTTTCATTAATTTCACAGGTTCATACATTCAACCATTTGTTGATGAGACAGTTTACGATACTCATCCAAGCGCTATTAATTATATATTTTCTTCAGTCTAAGATGCCTGCTTTTGTCTTGGGCGATTGTAATCTGTCCGCTGTTGAATGGATCGTCTTCAATGACTTTTTTTTTATTCTTTATTTTTTTATTTATTTAAGCGTTGAATCCGTAGATTGCAATTTTAGCACCATAACATCGCAGGTCGACATATAATTAGAACCAAACCTCTCGCTATGCGCATAAGGACTAAAAACTTGATAGGTAAAGCCGATTTTGCCTGGGTGGAGTTTGAACTCAGTTTCTCGAACCGGATTCTGTTTATGGCAGGTCGGCGCCTCTAAAAACAGATAGTTTGATTGACGGTCTCTCAGAGCTATCACTGGTATAAATCAATCTTATTTGCAACAGAGCAGTCGACTTGCTATTTGAATTGGACTTCACCAGTTTGGTCAGAAGACCCATACCGTCAAACTCTTAATACATGAATTAATTTACCTTTGTGTCTAAATATATTATCATCTTATACACTGGTGCGCATTCGGTGTTTTAGCAGAAAAGTTTTAATAAACCAAGCAATTTGATTTCGTCTATAAATTGGTCTCAACTTTGCGCATAATCTGATTTGGATAATGCCATTAGGCTTTAATATAAATATAACTCTTAATTCTTTATTTAATATCTGCGTTCCGGTTTTACAGTGTGTGTGTCTATTCATATGTGATATAGCCTGTTAAAATTTAGTTCATATCAGTGCATTATACTATGTAGCTTTCATGGGAATGATCGGCGCAAAATTAAACATAAGTATAAGAAACTTTCCTATTTTTTTTAAGATATTTCAACCTGACTAACAAATTGTGTATTCTATATTGCCCTATACATCTTTATTAATAAAGGTTTAAATCGGTTCCCTATACCAAATGCGCTTCATTGAACCAATCGGTCTAGTTTTAATATTACAACTTCTTTTGTTTTTAAAATATCTTGTCTAAACTTATATGTATAATATACCAAAGTTGGTTGAAATCGGTTCATTATACCATATTGCTGCCATGGAGGCTTTGTAATTAATATGTTGTTATTTTTTAAGATATCTCAATAAAACTCATAAGCTGTGTATCTTGATTTGCCTTTGTACATTCAGATCAAATTTGGTTGAAATCAGGTGACTTTATCATTAAACTGCCATAGGATGTTTTTAAGATATCTTAATGAAAATTTAAATTTGTGTATAGTTGCCATAGGAACGATCGGTCGGAAAACAACCTTTGATATGAAAACATTTCATTTTACAAGCTATCTTAGTCAACCTCTTAAATTATGAATTTTGTATTGCTCTACACAACATGTTAAAATTTGCTTGAAATCGGATCACTATAACATATAGTTGTCATAGGACGAATCAGTCGAAAATGAATTTTCATGAAATAGGGCTTGCATGAAAGGTTTGTGCATATGCTAAAAATTCAGCAGTCTCTACATATATTTTAATGAATCATTTTTTAAACGACGCTATATGAAGCAATGCAATAACAGGTACAAACCTCGAATTCTGAAGTAAAAATATCGTTTTAAAAATCTTTAGAAAATCAAAATGTTTTTATACAAATATTGATTGCTTACAACGGTAGGCTTAAGCCTTAGACTGTTTATGAATGAATCACATATTAAATATATATAATATATATATGTGCGTTAGTATATGCGAAGCGATTCCTAAAAAACAACTACAACATCCAACATACAGAAGACAACAAGCAACTGAGAAGGCTACACAGGCAAAATCACTCAGCGCCAAATTGTGAAAATGACAACTCGAGTGACGAAAGAGTGACCAATTAATTATTATCAAAGATTATAAGTACTTATAAGTTTAACATTTATCAAATAATAACTTACATTTATGGGTGCTCATCCGGGATTATGATAAAAAAATAACGACGGAATAGTGAAAATGACAACGAAGTAGAATTTAACAAATTTAACGAAGTGTGTGAAATTAAAATAGACAATTTTAATTCAATCAAAATAACGTGTTCCAAAAAAGTCTACGAAGGGCAACTAGAACATGTATTTGTGCATTGCCCAAATCGTTTTTGAGCAAGGCGGAGACAGACAAAATCAAAGCCGCTTACGAAATTTTCCTGGTTTTAATTACGACGAAAACGACGCAATATTTTTTGTAAAGCGTGAATACATACGCAAAAATCTTACAGAATTTGATCTAGTTTCAATATGCGTTATATTGAACATAAACCCCAATGCATTGGGGTACATGTACTAGTATTAATAAATAAGTTTCGTTACGGGGTAAGACGGGTATCACAACTATTTCTTTCTCTGAAATCAATGTATACAGAAAAATACACCAATCGGGTCAATGGTTAAACACTTTAAAACAATAACACAACAAATAGTGATATAAAAACTACTCAGTTTTAAAGTGCATACCTATTTTTTCAAAATTCATTTTATTTGACGATGATTAGATACGATTTAATATTAAAATTAAATTTTTTTGTGAAAGCTAATATTCAAGCTGCATTCACTGCAGCGTTTTGTCTCTTTTCTCTCGCTATTCGTAGCGCGTACGAACGAGACAGACCAAAAATGGAATTACAGTTAGTTTTATTGGTATGTTAAGCAGTATTATTCAGACAAAGTGTGACCAATTTCAAACTTTTATGTTTTTATTTTTGGCCTATGAAATCAACCACTGTGCAATGCTGAAAATATGGTGATCCAAATTTTTCGGACTCTGATGGATAACGATGAAAACGATGATGACGACGACTCCGATGAAGATGAAGAAAACGACGAAGCCAAAGAAGTAGCATACAGAGAAAACGAAGGTCAAGTTAAGTCGAGTGACGTTTGACATGAACAGCTATTGTGACGCGCCCAGCTTACAGACATTCGCGAATGCTCAAATAAGACAAAGAGAATATAGAGAATCTCTATTAGAGATCAAAACAATATGCAACGACACAACTACGACGAGCAGCAAGCGTCATCGGGGAGTTTGACGGCTCTGATAAAATTCCTATGGATTACAGAATTCGAGGAACAAGTTCAGTTTATGCGTTTGAATGATTTACAAAATCTCATTTATGCTAAAAAAAAAAATCGCATTACCAGAAAGTTAATTTTGAGTGAGAGGCACATAAATTGCTGGAAAACATTGAAGAGTGCGCTATTGAGTGAGTTAAAGTCGAGAGTCAGTAGCAAGCAGATTGAGTCAAACTAAACGTTTACCGAAAGAATGTGTTGTTGAGTATTTGTATCGTATAAGAGATACTGCAGCGCAAGGCAATGTAGAAGACGAAGCTGTAATGCAATATATTATTGATCGTGTTGACGGGTTGTCATTAAATAAATCGATTTTGTATGGTGCAAGAAGTATGAGCAAATTTAAAGATAGCGAAAAAATGAGTGATGAAATGAAAAAGTCCGACAAAGCTGTACAAGACAAAACGATGAAACATGGACAAAATAGTTCACCAGTTGGCAAAAAGATATTGTTTGCTTTAAATGTGGTGAATAGGGACATTTGTTTAGTAGTTGCAACAGCAAAGAGAAAAGAAGAAAGTGCATCAAATGCAATAACTTTGGGCACATTTCCAAGAACTGTATGGAGAAAGCTGAAGAACAAAACGATAAAAATACCGAGAATGACGCATATAAGGAATCATCCCTAATGAAAATAGGCGCTGTAGTGGACAATTTAAAGTTCGATATTAACGACGCTGTTGGTAAGCATGCACGACGCGAGGCTCAGGAAATAATTACGACTTATAAACCGGACGCAATCGCAAGGCATATGCTTGGACCCATTTAGTTTTTAAAATGTGTTCTTTATTCTTTATTCGCTTAGTGATATAAGATAGAAATAGAAGCCCTTTTTAAATTATCACCTGCATTTTATTTTTGATAAAAATCGAAAAAGAAATACATGTTGGCAAAACCCGACCCTTGCCGAATAATGGGCTTATTGACAATAGATGGAGCCACTAGGTTGAATAATGGTGATAAATGAAAATATATGCATTTTACCCCTTTGGTGATGTGGAAATGAGGAAATAATTGAAATAATAATATTTATATTAGCCTTTTAACATTTTTGAATTAAAAGAATTGTTCATAAATGAACATGTATTTAAACAGCCCTGGGAGTGAGCTGACACCAGTGGAGAAACAAGCCATTTGAAAGGGTCACAACAGGCTAAAAATACCACAAGAGTCGCAGCTCTGGCGCTCAGAAATAGTAGGTATGCATACAAAGTGTAAGATCATTAGACACAAAAAATGTCATTTAATAAGATAAGAGATGAGATTACATAAGACCAATAAGGATAACAAAAAGAAGGGAGCCAACCACAATACAACGCGCTATCTAATATTACCGCTCTATCTCCCATAAAATATTAAGTAGAATAATAAGTACACAAGAACGACCGTACAGAAACAATGCGGTGGTCTCCACAAAATAGTACATAAGACTCCCTATATAAACCCTTACAAATTAATAAACAACACAGTTCTTAAAGCAACGCGCAAGTGTTATTATTTAGGGATTGGCAATTGTGCTTACACACTAGCTCAAACGCTGCGACTAACATTGCGACTTAGTTCTACTGCAGATTTGCATGAACAATAATTCTTAAATTTTTATTGGGGATCTGATTCCGAGCAAAGCGAGGACTCAAACGCGCGCTCTCTAATCTATCTATATATATAAAATGCTTTGTCCTCACTGACTCACTGACTGACTGATATATCACAGCCATGGACAAACCACAAGTCCGAAAAACTTGAAGTTTTTTTAAAAAATCAGAAAAAAAATTCCAGATTCGTATGGGTACTTTTTTATTTTTTATTCCACATGCAACCTATTTTAAAAATTAAAAAACATTTAATTAAATTGCATTAATTGCACGCTCGCTAAGCAAGCATTGAAAACGTTCAATGCGTGTGTACGCATACATACACAATTTTAGCGTGAGCAACTGAAAGAGAGCCAGAGAAGAACAGTTAGACTCGACTTCAAAGAGAGCCATGGCATTTGTTTTTGTGTTCGCTTTGGCATGTGCGTAGTTTTTGTTTTTGTGTTCGCTTTGCATGTGCGTAGTGCGAGCAAAATCGCCAATGTTGTTGTTGTTTGGTTTCTGTGAACGAAGAAGTGACTTATACTGCGTTCTTTGTCATACATAAGTGTGTACATATGAATCGGCTGCTGTGAGAGAATTGACAACAATTCTTTCTCTCATTCGTTGCTGCCCCTTAAGTTTTGTATGTAGTCTGTGATACCCTGTACCATTAAAATGTTTTATTAAGAAATTTATACATTAAAAAAATTGTTTTTATTTATAAAACAGCCCATTACACTTATTATATAGCCTTTCTTTACGAATCTGTTAAATTTACGGTGTTTTACCTTCAAAAATATTGAAGGCAATAACGTTTAAAGCGTAATGGGTATTACATTGTTGTAGTCATTTTCTTAGACACTTTTGGTTGTATGAAATTAACTGTCTGTGGGTCATTTGCTCACTAATATAACATTAAATCAGAAGCTCTTTTTAAATTTTTACCTGCATTTTATTTTTGAAAATATAAAATATTTATTAAATCGAATTAAAAATGCATGTTCGCAAAATCTATGTACTATTTGTCAATCCGTAAAGCATTACGGGCTTATTGTTAGATGGCGCCACTAACAATAGATGGCGCCACCTTTTTAGTAGTGTGCAAATGACGAAATAATTTAAATAATAATATTTCTGCTACTTTAAGTGGGGATCTGCGTCCGAGCAAAGCAAGGACGCAAAAGCGGGCCCACTAGTATATATATAAAATGCTTTGTCCTCACTGACTGACTGACTCACTGACTGACTGATATATCACAGCAATGGCCAAACCACAAGTCCTAGAGACTTGGAGTTCTTTTTAAAAAAATCAGAATAATTTTTTACTGATTCGTATGGGTATTTTTATTTTTTAATTCCACCTGCAACCTATTTTAAAAAATAAAAGCATTTAATTAAATTGAATTAAAGGCAAGCTCTCTAAGCAAGCATTGAAAACGTACAATGCGTGTATGCGCATACAAACACAATTTTTTAGTGTGAGCAACTGAAAACGAGCCAGAGAACAACAGTTAGACTCGACTGTAAAGAGAGCCATGTTATTTGTTTTGTGTTCGCTTTTGCATGTGCGTAGTGCGAGCAAGATCGCCAATGTTGTTGTTGTTTTGTTCCTGTGAACGAAGAAGTGACTTATATTGCGTTCTTAGTCATACATACGAAATAAAGTTCTGCTTGAATTAACTCAATTCTACATATGAAACATTCGTGTTGATACTGAATTGAATGAGTTGGCAGCGGGCACATTAGTGCGCAAATGATCAAAATAGAAGCTTTTTTTAAATATTAATCTGTAATTTATTTTTGAAAATAAAATGTATTAACTTAAACCGACTTAAAAATGTATGTTCGCAAAATCCATGCGTGCCGAATTAGGGGTTTATAGTCAGTTGGCGCCACTAACAATAGATGGCGCCACTAGGTTTAAAAAGGGCGACAAATGAAAATACATATGTTTTTTACCTCTTTGGTGGTGTGCAAATGACGAAATAATTTAAATAATAATATTTATATTAACCTTTTAATATAAATATTTTTGATATTTTAAGTGTGGGTCCGAGCAAAACAAGGACGCAAAAGCAAATAATAATGACAATAATTAAATTTAGTTTAATACGTTGCTGATAAAAAAATATTTCGAGTGATAATTTAGCATAGCTGAACACGTGTTACTTTAGCGGTAATCAAAATAAAACAAAATTCAGAAGAAGCAAAACAAACAAGCCGAAGACAGCGACTGGCGTAGATTTCAAAAGCAACTGAAAGTCGAATGCATCGACTTTTGCGACTGCGACTGTTGACGAATTCAGAAAGTCGACGATAGCTGCAGCGTCGACTTACGATTACGGACGAAAACAACAGAGCAAAATAGCAGAAAACTGAAATAAGACGACTGCGGCCGACTTCTGATTTTTGTTGCTGTTTAGTTATTGTCTATGCTTTGACTGCGACTTCTGATTTTTTTCAGAAGCAAAAGCAAAAGCCGAATCATATGAAATGAAATTAACCGCATGCTCTTTAACACTGTATAAAACAATCGTGTTGAAACATATGCAGAACGCACTTCTCATATATTCAGAACACAGTTTTTACATTGACTCCTTGAATTGTGGACAAAATATGGATGGAAATTAGGTAGGTTCACGTGTTGGCAATGGAGATCAGGAAGACTAAGAAAGGTTTAATTCTGCAGTTGATTTAAGTTATTATTTAAAATTCGATTGTGAAGATTTAGTTTTGAATGAACTCATCTGAATTATTAGGTATATGGTATATATTTATTGGTATTTTATCGATAATATAATCTGTCATTTTCATTACTTTAATCGCTAAACTCAACGTTGTTAACATTAACATTTTCTTAAATTTTTTCCAAAATGTGGTTTTTTTTTGGGACACGTTTTTAGAGCAGCGCCTTTTTTATTATTTTTTGAGAATGCTAAGATAGCGAATCTTTATATTAAAGCTAATAAACATATCTATAACTCCCTTATAAACAGTTGTTTGCAAAAAATAATTTTTTAAATTAAGAAAAATTATGATTTATTCAGCTTCTTTTTATAAATTTTTTGACTATAAAATTCGAAGTAAACTCAAAATATTAACCAAGATTTTAATCTGATTTTAACTTGCTTTGTTATTTAGCGTCGTTAAAGATACAGTTTATTAAAATCTATAAAGAGTCTGAGGTATAAGCAAATGAACAATCTTACCATGCAAGCAAGATTTCATAAATAGGTTGATTTTCAACTTAATCGTTCCATAGCAAATATGTGTTATAGTGGTCCGATTTTAACCACGCTCAAAAATATAAGCCAATACCAGATTCAAAATTGAGAAGTTTGGTAAAGAGAGCTTGAAAAAAAGAAAGTTTTTTAAGGTAAAGAATGTTTGCGAGCGATCGTTCTTATGGCAGTTATGTGAAATAGTCATCAATTTTAAACCACATTTGACTCAAATGTAAAAGGTAATTCACGGTTTATGAGTTAAACTGAGATATCTGAAAAAACAACAAAACTTTTCATACAACGCCTTGATTTTCGCCCGATTGGTTCAATAGCTGTAATACGATGTAATAGGCTTATTCTAACCAACATTGGTCTGGATGTAAAGGATCACAAAAATGCATATGATGTTCGAAAAGGTAAGATGTCTTAAAAGAAAAAAAAGTGCTTCATACTATACCTGGATTTTAATATAAAATCAATAATAAATTGTTTTCTACCTTTTAAATTAAAGCTTTTGAAAATTGGTTTTCTCATTTTCGAGTAATGATAATAATTGTGGTCGCACCTCTGAAAAGCAGTGTTTTATGCTAAAAAAAAAACAGAAATTACTAAAATAATCGCTAAAAGAGCAGTACCACATTTCCCTGTGATTCAAGCGAACGCTTATATTTTTTTGCTCAAACCGACAAAACCGTCTTCAGATTTTCTTACCTGACATTCGTTCCAAGCAACTTAAAATTATTTAACCTTTATCTACAAATTATATAAATATAAACTTGATTTACAGACTATATCGAGTTTGCATGTTACAGGGGTATAAGCCCTATAAGTTTGAGGCATGACCCCCAGATTGACACAGTTGCAGGTCAAAAAGTACGACAAAATCGACTGAGCTACTTAATACTTACTATATTATAGGATATTATATGGCCTGTGGCTTACTACAGTCAGTGAGAGTTTTGCCATGACGGCGTACGAGTCTGCGTATAATATTAATTTTTTTTTTTAATATTTTTCTTATATAATATTTAATCTAATTGGGGGATAATACTAATGTATACATTTCTGCTAATTTGGGCTTCTGCACAACTTACTTGTACGTTTGCGCCGGATTTTGAATGGATTCTGCGGTGCGTATAAGAGTGCGCCCATACATGCGATCATTTCCTGTAACTGACAAAAGGCTATGCGTTGGCAACATCGGCTCGTGGCAGCGAATTTCTAATAATAAAATAAATAAATAAAAATAACTTTGTAATTTCATTGTACAATTTAAAATGTATTCCTTTAGATGAATTGGTTTGTCAGCGTTCCAGTTTTTACTTTTAATTTTGTAGCATTTAATCAAATGTATGTAGGATGTGCGTTGGTTCATAAGAATTAAAAAAAAATTACGTGGAATGTAACGTATTTAAAGTGTTTGAAATAAAAATAGTCGATTTGAAATAAAAATAGACGATTTTAATTTATGCAAAAATTACGTGTTTAAATAAGTTGATTTCAAAAAGCCAACGAGGAGCAACGGGAGCAAGTATTTGTGCATTGCACAAATTTATTTTTGAGCAAGACGGAGAAAGGAGAAATCATAGCCGTTTACGAGATTTTTCTGGTTTTAATTACGACGAAAACGAAGCAAGGTTCTCAGCAAAGCGTGCGTACACACGCGAAAAACTGACGAAACCTGATCTGATCTGATCTCAAAAAGTGTGATATTAAATTGAAATCACACTATTCAGAATAGGATGACCCATTTATTTCGGAATCTGCTGGAAGGCAGATTGCTCCAAAGCAATGATAACGATAATATCGAAGATGACGACTAAGATGAAGATTAGGATGAGGATAAGGAAAACGAGGCAGCAGAAGAAGTAGAGCGACGTTCGTGAGAGAGGGACATCCTTCGGACATTCGTGGATGCTCAACCAAGACAAGGAGATGAATGCAATATGCAACGACGCAACTATGAGGAACATTACGCATCAGATATAGAAGATTCTTTAATGGCGTTTGATGGCTCTGATAAAATTCCTGTGGAAGTATGGATTACAGAATTCGAGGAACAAGTTCAGTTCATGCGTTGGAATAATCTACGAGATCTCATTTTTGCTAAAAAAAAAAATCGCTTAAGGGCATTACCAGAAAGTTCATTTTTAGTGAAAGGCACATAAATTGCTGGAAAACATTGAAGAGTGCGCTATTGAGTGAGTTAAAGTCGAGAGTCAGTAGCAAGCAGATTGAGTCAAACTAAACGTTTACCGAAAGAATGTATTGTTGAGTATTTGTATCGTATGAGAGATATTGCAGCGCAAGGCAATGTAGAAGACGAAGCTGTAATGCAATATATTATTGATCGTGTTGACGGGTTGTCATTAAATAAATCGATTTTGTATGGTGCAAGAAGTATGAGCAAATTTAAAGATAGCGAAAAAATGAGTGATGAAATGAAAAAGTCCGACAAAGCTGTACAAGACAAAACGATGAAACATGGACAAAATAGTTCACCAGTTGGCAAAAAAGATATTGTTTGCTTTAAATGTGGTGAATAGGGACATTTGTTTAGTAGTTGCAACAGCAAAGAGAAAAGAAGAAAGTGCATCAAATGCAATAACTTTGGGCACATTTCCAAGAACTGTATGGAGAAAGCTGAAGAACAAAACGATAAAAATACCGAGAATGACGCATATAAGGAATCATCCCTAATGAAAATAGGCGCTGTAGTGGACAATTTAAAGTTCGATATTAACGACGCTGTTGGTAAGCATGCACGACGCGAGGCTCAGGAAATAATTACGACTTATAAACCGGACGCAATCGCAAGGCATATGCTTGGACCCATTTAGTTTTTAAAATGTGTTCTTTATTCTTTATTCGCTTAGTGATATAAGATAGAAATAGAAGCCCTTTTTAAATTATCACCTGCATTTTATTTTTGATAAAAATCGAAAAGAAATACATGTTGGCAAAACCCGACCCTTGCCGAATAATGGGCTTATTGACAATAGATGGAGCCACTAGGTTGAATAATGGTGATAAATGAAAATATATGCATTTTACCCCTTTGGTGATGTGGAAATGAGGAAATAATTGAAATAATAATATTTATATTAGCCTTTTAACATTTTTGAATTAAAATAATTGTTCATAAATGAACATGTATTTAGGCTAAAAAATACCACAAGAGTCGCAGCTCTGGCGCTCAGAAATAGTAGGTATGCATACAAAGTGTAAGATCATTAGACACAAAAAATGTCATTTAATAAGATAAGAGATGAGATTACATAAGACCAATAAGGATAACAAAAAGAAGGGAGCCAACCACAATACAACGCGCTATCTAATATTACCGCTCTATCTCCCATAGAATATTAAGTAGAATAATAAGTAGACAAGAACGACCGTACAGAAACAATGCGGTGGTCTCCACAAAATAGTACATAAGACATATATAAACCCTTACAAATTAATAAACAGCGCAGTTCTTAAAGCAACGCGCAAGAGTTATTATTTAGGGATTGGCAATCGTACTTACACACTAGCTCAAACGCTGCGACTAACATTGCGACTTAGTTCTACTGCAGATTTGCATGAACAATAATTCTTAAATTTTTATTGGGGATCTGATTCCGAGCAAAGCGAGGACTCAAACGCGCGCTCTCTAATCTATATATATATAAAATGCTTTGTCCTCACTGACTGACTGACTCACTGACTCACTGACTGACTGATATATCACAGCAATGGCCAAATCACAAGTCCTAGAGACTTGAAGTTCTTTTTTAAAAAATCAGAATAATTTTTTACTGATTCGTATGGGTATTTTTATTTTTTAATTCCACCTGCAACCTATTTTAAAAAAATAAAAGCATTTAATTAAATTGAATTAAAGGCAAGCTCTCTAAGCAAGCATTGAAAACGTACAATGCGTGTATGCGCATACAAACACAATTTTTTAGTGTGAGCAACTGAAAACGAGCCAGAGAACAACAGTTAGACTCGACTGTAAAGAGAGCCATGTTATTTGTTTTGTGTTCGCTTTTGCATGTGCGTAGTGCGAGCAAGATCGCCAATGTTGTTGCTGTTGTTTTGTTCCTGTGAAACGAAGAAGTGACTTATATTGCGTTCTTTGTCATACATAAGTGTGTGCATATGAATGGGCTGCTAAGAGAATTGAAGGCTTATTTTGTTATTCGTTGCTGCCCCTTAAATTTTGTTTGTAGTCTCTAATACCCTGTACCATTACAATTTTTTATTAAGAAACTTATACATTTAAAATTTGTTTTTATTTATAAAACAGCCCATAACTCTTATTATATAGCCTTTCTTTTTGAATTTGTTAAATTTACGGTGCTTTGCTGTCCAAAATATTGAAAGCAATAACGTTTAAAGCATAAAGGGTATTTCATAGTAGTAGGCATTTTCTTGGACACTTTTGGTTGTATGAAATGAACTCTCTGTGGGTTATTTGCTCACTAATATAAGATAAAATCAGAAGCTCTTTTTTAAATTTTCACCTGCATTTTATTTTGAAAATAAAAAATATTTATTAAATCGAATTAAAAATGCATGTTCGCAAATATTTTTAATTTAATTCAAATCGACTAGCAATTTCAAAAGCAACGAGAAAGGAAGAAAGTGCTTCAAATATAATAACTTTCAGTACATTTCCAAGAACTGTATAGAGAAATCTAAAAAGCAAAACGAAGAAGATAACAAGAATGACGCATATGAAGAATCGTCCCTATTGAAAATCGAAGCTATGGTAAAAAATTTAATGCTCAATATAAACAACGCTGCTACCAAGACTGCACGACGAGAAGTTCAAGAAATAATTACCTCGCATGAACCGTCAAAACAACGATCATTCAAGAGACAATTTTACTCAAAGACGAAAAGCCAATTTTCTCGTGGCCACGGCGATGTTCGATAATAGAGGCGCGTATCATAGAAGAAGATGTTCACGAACGGCTGCAGAATGGTATAATCGAAGTCAGAGTCTGAGTCTGAGTTTACGAGTCCACAAGTTTTTGTGAAGAGGATCGATGGAAACATGTCAGCTGGTATAAAGCAAGACGAAACCTTTAAGACGATCATAAAAAGCGATGGAAATATATCAACTGATATAAAGCAAGCACAGAAGAAAGGCGAGGCCCCTAAGACGATCATGAAGATAATCAACGACGAGAATCAGCAAGGCGAGAATTATTTTGTCAAGGCAGGCGTTTTTTACAAAACAGTCTAAGATGTAGAGCTCATAGTGGTTCCGAAGGAAATGCAAAAAAAACATTATTTGCAAAACTTATGATAGAGGTAAACAAGCAGGGCTGTTGCACATCGTGCAGAAAGAAGACGGGAAGTTACATACGAATCACAATGACTTCCTACACCCGCTGAGTCAACGAAGTTACGAAGTTTTGCTGGTTATACCCTACGAATTTATCAACATAAGAACGAAGTCATAGGAAAGTTAAGCGGCCACTTTTGGCAACCCTTGCTTAATTTCAGATCGATCCCGATTTCCATATAAAAAGACGTACAAACAACGATGTAAGACAGTATAAAGTTGGTAAACTAGTTGCTTTCAAGTCGGAAAGGGAGCCCCGCCTCCTACAGGCCGATCAGTCTTCTCCCTTTAATCTCGAAGGTGTTTGAAAGACTGATTGCTGCCCGGATTGTAAGGATCATGGAAGCCCAGGGGATTACCCCTGAGCACCAGTTCGGTTTTCGTGCTGGCCACTGTACTGTGGAGCAGCTCCATCGGGTCGTCGAGCAAATTCTGACTGCTGACGACAATAAGGAATATTGCAACATCCTCTTCTTGGACATTCGAGAAGTGTTTGATCGAGTGTTGCACATTGGACTCCAACTGAAAATCAAACAGACGCTACCTGCTCCATATTTCGGGTTGCTGAAATCATACCTGGAAGGAAGGCGATTCGCTGTGGGTTTTCATTCAGCACTTTTTACCGAACACAATGTGGCAGCTGGAGTTCCACAAGGTAGTGTCCTTGGCCCCCCTGCTCTACTGTCTGTATAGCCACGACATGCCGCAGCCAGATGTACGCCTGTACAGAAAATCTATGTTGGCCACATTTGCCGATGACGTGTGCGTCACCTACAGGTCCCGATGCGAGCACGACGCAGCCGATGGTATCCAAAACTTTGAAGATCGGTTGTCGGTATGGGCAAGACGTTGTAACATCGGTATAAATAGCAGTAAATCCACCAACGTTTGCTATACTCTAAAGCGGAAAACGCCACCGACCGTTTCCATCGAGGAAGCCCCCGTACCGCAGTCGAACGCAGCAAAGTACCTTGGAGTGCTGCTGAATCGCAGACTCACATTTGCCAAGCATGTGACTGCCATCAGAACGCGCTTACGTTCTAAGGTGGCGAAGCACTACTGGCTACTCTGTTTGCGCAGTAAATTGTCACTCTAAAACAAGCTGACAATTTACAAACAGATATAGCACCAAACTGGAAGTACGGGTGCCAAATTTGGGGATTGGCATGTGACTGCCAAATCAAAAGGATCCCGGCTATCCAAAATAAGGTTGCAAGACTCATCACCGGCTGTGAGTGGTTTGTGCGAAACATCACCCTGCACAGAGACCTTAAACTCGCGATGGTATTTGACGAGATAAACCAGCACTCTAGTCGATACCATGACAGACTGGAGCGTCACAAAAATCGGCTGGCCAGCGCTCTAAACAGATCTTGCCCAACAAGGAGGCTCAATAGAAGGCAACCGAGGTATCTCTTTTCGCGATCTCCTTAGACAAGAGTCAGCAGAAGCCGACGCTTATCATAAATTTTATTTGTTATCTGTGATTGAAGGCTTTTGACAGTAACGGATATAAAAGGGGTGTGAGAACAACAAGTGAGGAGTTAGTTTTCATCATTTATACCGGAAGCGTTATAGGTACTGTGTAGTTTCTACTTTTATTAAATAAATGTCCCACATTTTCTTTAAGTTGCATTTTAAAATTGGGCCAGGATATAGAAATAATTGAATTGTGCAACTATTATTATGGGCTTTAGGATCTATATATTTGACATTTACTTTTTAAAGATAATATCATTTGATTTTCTATTAAAATGATGCCGAACAGAACATGACAGTCAATGGCGAGCGTTACCACATCGTGATAATTGACTTTGTCGCTTGCTATTAAGGCCTTTGATGTCGGCAGTACTGGACATTCTTGTTATGCCAGGTGCATTACTGGCATAATTTGCCTACTCGTAGCAATGCAGCATTCGAATGGACAATTTGCGGCGTTGTGGCGGTCAACATATGAATGAAATTACCCTTAAAAAGTTAACGTGTGAGATTTACTTCAGTACATAAAAAGACTCAACCATCCGATTCCATTTTTCGTGTTTAATTTGTAGGTATGGTGTAATCATGTACCTTCACATTTGGGTAATGCATCGCTCCAGGTACCCGATTCCAGACATTTCCGTTTCACCACTCCGCTTAGTTTGTGTGATGGTGTACAGCTAAAGATTGCCTCGGATCCCACGTATGTTGTGTTAGAAATATATTTAATGCTGCCATATGGTATAGACAATATGGGACCACAATCGATATCTGTAATTGTTGTCATTTAGATAATATTTTCTTGCTGTAAAGCAACACCTTTATAGACTCACATTCACAGAAGGGTGGATCGGAGCTCCACTCACCAGTGTCCAAACATTCAAGAACAGGTGATCCATGCATATTGTGGCCAGGATCGCAATTGTATTGTATTAGTGAGTGTACATTATAATCGTAGCCAATGACAAATGAGCCAGCTGGTACTTGTGGTGTTTCACACGTAACTAGTTCGCAAATGGGCGCATCCCCGGACCACTTTCCTTCACTAGTGCAATACAAATCCGATGGCCCGTCAAGCCAGTAATCTTCGTCGCACTCGTACTTAACCACAGAATTGACCGTTGTACTGCCGTTCACAAGAGTGGATATACCCCGATCAGGTCGAACCGGTGCGCCGCAGTCCACGAACCTGCAAGACGGCGTTTTACTAGACCACTCTCCACCTAATCCACATGAAATGATCTAAAATTGCATATAATCAAGAATATTATTTGCATATCTGTGAGCATTTATTTGTATGTATACAAGGCATTTCCATTGCAACGAACATACGACAATATGTGATAAAGAAAGAAATTAATAATCTTTTTAAACTAGTTTAAACAAGAGGTATTAAATTTTTTTTGACTAATAGTTTTGACGGTAGCTTTATAATATAGGTAAGCTAATAAGTCGGTCGTGTCTCCACACATTTAAATTTTCCAGTTTTCTTGAGTTTTCTCGAATTGTAACGTCAGTAAATCGTAAAAATAGTTTAATAACGTCATTATTTTCTTATTTTAAAGTGATGGCTCTAAAAGTACTTGGTTTAGTCTTCGACTGTGTATGAATTAATCTCAAATATAATTATTTGCTTTTAGAAAAAGTAAAGTTCCTAACATACTCGAAAAAAATGCAGACGCACCTCTAAGATAGAGCTACTACATTGTCCTTGTAATTTGATAATTTGGTGTTTTCTTGGCAGATGGGTGTAGGGGAAGAGGGGAGTGTGACGAAATTCCAAGTCAATCTCGATCTGCGGGCATAGCATAGAAGTATTATCATCAAACTTTTTAGCTCTGCCTTTTATAATTTCTGAGATCTAGGTGTTCATACTGTAGCAGTTCAATAGCTAACCCGATATTTCAGCACTACGCTGTTAACTTTAACATTTATATAGATTTTTAATTTTGTTTTAGTTACGAGGGAGTATTACCACCAAAGTTAATTTACACACTTATTTATTAATGTCACAATCACTGCGGCAGACCACGATAGTGACGAAAGCAACATGAAGGGTGAGAAAAGCGACTAGCAATATATACAGGTCATTTAAAAAGTTACCACGACTGATCGATCAGTTCGGGTTATAAACTGATCGAATAGTATAGTCTTAGTCGCCGCCCTCCGCTGCGCTCCGGGTCGCTCGCTTTGCTGGCTCGCCTATTTTATTTGTTGGTGCCCGGAGAAGGAGGAGGAGGAGGAGGAGAAGCAGCAGAAAACTTCTTTATAGAATAGAGAGATATATAAAGATTGCAAATTGGTTACGATCCCTTTCCAATGCAGGACCTCACGGACTATCTTCTAAAGTGCAGAGGCCCAAGGATTACAGACCAATAAGCCCTTCTCCATTCCTACTGAAAAAACGTCTGGACCTCACATCGGGAACGATGTGTCGGAAAAACAGCAGATCTACACCAAAGGAAAATCAGTAGACAAGATTGACTGCTTGCAAGCAGAAGCATACTTATTACGAGAATCTGTTCATGAACTCTTAGTTCAATCATGGGCACAGCTCCATCTATAGAAACAAGTACTTTGACCGTGTGACCCCCGAACCTCCCTGGAACTACATGGTAAGGCTGGACAACAGCGAAGTCCAACGTCCAAGACTCACTGATAACACTACAAAACGATCTGCAGAAAATGGCGTGGATAAAGATATATTGGAGTGAGCGGAGCACAACTACCTGCAGAAAAGCTTTAATTATGTGCATGGAGTGTACACAACTGAGTCACTATGGAAAGACTGCTGGTTATTAGCGAGCATACCATCTGCGGTTAAACTAGGCATCACCAACAACACCGGTTGCACAAAAAATATTTTGCAACCATGAATTTTGTTTATTATTTTTAAGCCTAAAATTTAGTTTAATTTGTTTTTTTTACATGTACATAAATTGTAATTTTGCTTGCAATTATGTGTGTATGTATGTACATTCTAGTGCCAGTCCAGTGTTCAGAAGACTGGTAAAAACTGTTATAATATTTAATCTGTTCAAGCAACGCCTAAGTCCGAAATTAACCCATCAAAATGAATCAGTTATGAAACGGTTCTTTCGGTTCAAAGAGTTTGGCTTTTTCTTACTTTTTCGGCTTCGGTTGCAAATTTCAATAGGTTTTTACCGATTACGGTTTCGGTTAAGGATTTAATCCCGGATTGGATAATCTCATTTGCAAACGCCCAGCATAATCAGGGGCAGGGCTGGCATCACTTGCTATTTGCCTTCGCGTATACATTCAATTCGTTTATTTTACCCAACTTCTGTGACGGCGTTCTACTTCCTCTGGGTTTCATTTATTCCTCATCCTCATCATCAAATTCCGAGCCGTAGGTTTTTAAATTACCCTATTTCTGAGAACAAAGAAACTATTGCTTACCACTTTGTTCTTCTTTTGTTATATCTAAAAAAAAAATAATAATAAATTAAATCATAATATTCTTAGTTTTAAAATGAATCAACCAATTTTAATCTTAGATTGCATATGTATGAATTACAAAGATATTCATAGGCTTTAAGTAAAAGTAAAGCATTTAAGTATCGATTTTAGCATTCTCAAATATCGACAAAATGCCTTAAAAAAAGGTACAAAAAAGAATCACATTTTAAAAAACTTCTTAAAAAAATTAAAATAATCACCGCTATGGTATAAAATGTATAATGTTTTTTAAAATGCATATTTTCATACTTCAAATTGTTAGAGCTTGGTAGAGTTTTAAAATTAAAAATTTTTTTACTAAGGAATGTTTTCCGACCGATCGTTCCTATGGAAGCTATATAATATGGTTATCCGATATCAAACAAATTTGATCTGGATGAAAAAGGTATTTCGGGATACACAGTTTATGAACTTGTTCAGCAAAATTTTTGTACAAAGCCCTGATGTTCGACCTGTTGGTCCTATGGCTGCAATATGAAATAGTTAATCGATTTAAACCAACATTGGTCTTAAGTATAAATTGGAAGGAATTTTGTAATATATTAATTTAATTGAGAAATCTTAAAATAAAATATTTCAAACTAAAACTGGATTCCAGATCGTTTGGTCCTATAATTTTAAAATTTATTAATAAGAATACACAATATGTGAGTTTCGTTGAAAGATCTTAAAAAATAAGAAAGTTTTCATGCTAAAGCTTAATTTTCTATCGATCATTTCAATAACAGCTCTATGAAATAATTAGCCGAGCTGAACTTAATTTGGTCGGTGTATAAAACACATTACCATATACAACCTGTGAGATTAATTGATATAATTGATTGATTAGTTAAATCTACAGTACTGGGCTGGTTCTCAACCGATCACTCCAATAGCAGTTATATGATATAGTAATTTCATTTAAACCAAAAATGGTCAAAATATGGATAACAGCAATTTACTACTTTATAAGATTCGTTTATATATCTCAAACATATTAAAAAATGTCATACTAAGAATCACAATTAGTCCGCCTGGAAGTCATCGAAGTCGGAATTTTTTCTCCATTTTTAAGTAAAAAAATATCGTTAAAAATCATAATTTTTTAATTTCAAAAATTTATGACTCCAAATCTACTGATTTTAATCTTAGACTGTGTATGAATGAAATACATATTTAATTTATTCGGGTTCAGCTCGATTAATGAATATAAAGTAAAAATTAAATGAATCTCCGACACAAAAAAAAACTTATGTATATATGCTCAAATTTGCTCAAATTTTAAAGTCAAAAATTTATAAAAAACTACATCATAATTTTCTTATTTAAAAGGTTGATTGCTCTAAAACTACTGTTTGGATTGCACATCTATATCTATATATAAAATGCTTTGTCCTCACTGACTCACTGACTGATATATCATATATTGCACATTGATTAGGCAAAAAGTAATTGGTAAATCTTCAAAAATAAAAATGACTCATACAAAATATCGATAAACCACAGAAAGCTGCAAAGACAAATGATAGGCAAAACACCACTCGACTAAGCGACTAAAATTTCTGTTTTGGTTTTACTATTAATCGTATACTATACTAATGATCGTATTGACCAAAACCTAGGATGTATGTACGGGTTACTTTGACACATATGCGCTACCCCCACTTTTTCCCTCAAATATAAGACTCCTAGTTTAAAAATTTTGTTTCATACCATGCGAATTCTACGAAGTAGAATTACTTGCTAGCTGTATTGCCACAATTAAGGATTGCCGTAAAGTCACATTTAAAAACATAGCCGTACAAATATTTAACACTAGAGGGCCAGGTTTTGCGTCCTTGCTTTGCTCGGACGCAGAACCACACATTTAAATTTTTAGAAATATTTATATTAAAGGTTAATATAAAAATTAGTATTTAAATTATTTCGCCCACCAAAGAGGTAAAATGCTTATTTTCATTTATGGCCCTTTCAACCTGACTGACTGATATATCACAGCCATGGCCAAACCACATGTCCTAGAGACTTGAAGTTTTTTTTAAAAATCAGAATAATTTTTTAATAGATTCGTATGGGTTATTTTTATTTATTAATTCCACCTGCAACCTTTTTTAAAAATAAAAAACCTTAATTTAAATCGCATTAAATGCAAGCTCGATAAGCAAGCATTGAAAACGTTCAGTGCGTGTGTACGTATACTTACGAAATTTTAGTGTGAGCGACTGAAAGAGAGCCAGAGAGCAAGAGTTAGACTCGACAGAGCCATGGCATTTGTTTTTGTGTGCGCTCTCGAAAGTACGAGCAAGATCGCGAATGTTGTTGTTGTTGTTTTGTTCCTGTGAACGAAGAAGTGATTTATATTGCGTTCTTTGTCATGCATACATAATAAAGGGCTGCTTGAATTAACGCAATTCCACATATGAAACATTCGTGTTGATAGTGAACTGACTGATTTGGCAGCGCGCACATTAGTGTACATTATATCGAAATAGAAGCCCTTCATGTACTATTTGCCGATCAGTGCCAAATTATGGGCTTATTGTCAGTTTGGTGCCACTAACAATAAATGGCGTCAATAGATTAAAAACCAGCGATTAATGAAAATATGCATATTACCTCTTTGGTGGTGTGGAAATGACGAAATAATTTAAATAAAAATACTTATATTAACCTTTAAAATACATAAATATTTGCGAAACTTGAGGTGTCGATCTGCGTCCGCGCAAAGCAAGGACGTTAAAGCACGTTACTAGAGGGCTCTAGTATGAACATAAAATTCTAAAAAATGTATGCAACGCATTGTTAGTTTTACAGCGGCGAAGAGATATAGGGATAAAATTACGAGATACTACTAATTCCGTAGATGTCACCATAAGTGTTTACATTAAAAGTAAACCACTAAACATTATTCTACGATTTAATAGCGAAGAAGGGATGCCTCACATTCACATTTCAATTATAAGCCCCCCAAATAAGTAGGGTAAACAATGTTCACATGGGTGAAGTCGACTTGATAGATGTCCTTACGGGACGTTACAACGAAGAGCAGAAACATCTATCATTTCTGCACTATTCAATCAAAGAAAGCTTTCGACGTGAATAATAATACGTTTAAAGCTCGCAGACTTCCGTATTAAAATATTAGCAGGATTTGTATCCTTCAAGGAAAAACTTTCGGTTGGTTGTCAACTACCACCTGGTGATGATTTGACCAGCTTGACAACCATTGAGAAGCTTCATTTGAAATAAATACATTTGAAACATAAGAAATACGATATTAGTCTGTGTCCCCAGGTTCAATGTTGTCGACAATATAATCTGAGTGTTATCACTTCTAAGCTCAATGTTGATTTAAGCAATTGTTGATCAATAAATGATTCTTAGTTGAAACAAATATCACTAAAACTTAACAGGTATATTACAGATTACTAACTCAAAATTAAACTTAATTCCCAAAAATTACTTAAATGTTTGCCATAAATGGCGGGCAAGCGTACCGTTTAATCAATTAACTAATTGTTGTTAATATTTAAAAGCTTTGCATTAAATGCTCCTGTTGGTCAAAGAACAACTATCAAAAACATATAAAACAAACTTAAAAGCGAATTCTATTAGTTTGATAAAGGTATCTCAAATAATAAAAAAAAACATTTTTTAACTGAAAATTGACTTTTGGCCGACCGTTTCTATGGCAGCTATATGATTTAGTGGTTCGATTTAAGTCAACTTCGGTCAGGATGTAAATGACCAGCATAGATGCATATCCTACCAATTTGTTAAAGTATTAAATACTTAAACAGTGGTCCGATCCAAAGATAAAAACAGACTTTATCTGCGTACGGTATCCAGGAACTTACATACCAATTTTTAAGTCTGTATCTTTTAAAGTCTCTGAGATCGACGCGGTCAGACGGACACGTTTAAATCGACTTGGCTGCTGATACTGATCAAGAATATTTCGACTTTAAGGGCTCTACCATGCTTTCTTTTGCTTGTTATATAAATTCTGCCTAACACATGCGGGGGTGCCACAGACAACAAAACCAACCGAATATCTTCTAAAAATGTATAAAGCTTTAAGAAATATCAGGTATACTCGTATAAAATTATCGTTTTTTTTATAAAACACTAATTATTAATGGAAAAATAAAAATATTCTATTCAAAGTATTGACCATTGTTTTCTACACATTTTGATCAACTTTCTTGCAATTTATGAATACCACGCCAATAAAATTGTTCGTCTTTTAAACCAAAATCAATCAGACACCCAATTTTCGATTTGTCATGAAGCAAAATTACCTTGTCGTGTCTTCTGGTTCATTCGGGTCGTTTCTCGATCAATGCATGGTTCAAATTGATAATTTGTTATTGGTGGCGATCAGTATTAGCGGTTTCACCAGGTTTTAGGAGCTCTTGGAACACCACACCTTTCTGGTCCCACCAAACACTCAGCATTTGGTGGTCCTCCACGTTCTTCATTTCTCACATCATAATCCATATTTCTGAACCGTTGAAACCATCTTTTGCATGTTTCTTCTGATAGAGCATGATCACTATATGCCTCGACAAGCATTCGATGCGACTCTGAAGCACTTTTCTTCATATGAAAACAAACAATAAAATCCTTTCCGCAAATCATCACTTTCTGGTACAAATTTCCGCATTTTGAACACGATACAAAATATGATGTTGTCTGTATAATGACTTCATGTATACTAAATATTTTTCACAAATGTCATAGAAAGCAAGCAAAAAAAAAAAAAAATAAGGGCTCGTTCACAACAAATGTTCCCTACCGAGACATTTGTATCTTGACGATCACTTCATATTGGTAGTCGGCTGGCTTAATTTTCTGTGTCATCCTGTGTCTCTAAAATGCGTAGTTTGCAGTGATGAGGAGTGTATACCATATACATATGTATGTGACAATTCAGATGCATTTATTCAGCACTGAAGCTTTTCATTCAATGGTCGCCAAACCAAGTCAAGTCACTTCGTCGTGGTAGTTGACGACCTACCGAACGCTTTCCTTGACAAATACAATTACCGATGATATTTTTGTACGGAACATAGCTCGAGTCGAAAGCTTTCCCTGATTGAATAATATGCATGCATTAGTGTCACTTCAGAATATTACTTAAGTCTAATCATAATGTTCTTTCGGATTTAAGACTTGTTTGCATCTTAGTATTGTATTCCTTAATTATTTGGGGGCGACTGATTTCTGTATATTGCATCTGCATTCTCTATTGACGTTGGCTCTTGGCGATGGCATTGCTTCAATTTATACATATGTAAATAATAGTCGGACACACTAGTTTTCTTTTGACAACACAGTTAAATAAACTTACTTAATAGTAAGAAGAAGACTGGTTCAAGTGGTGGCAATAAAGATGTAAATTGTTCTATATCGATAAGAGTACCTAAACCTGATTCTTCGTCTTCTTGAGATACATTGAATGAGAAGCTTAAGTCTGAATAATCAGATATATGGTATATTTATATCACTTATATAACTCCTATTAATCTAAAAATTCTTCTTAATTGACGGGGCAAGCGTTGATATCTTGCTGCCTCTCAGCTGCGATTTGACCCCGTTGGCCTATTTATTGTGGGGGGCAGTTAAGGATAAGTGGTATGCCAACTATCCAGAGACGATTGGCGATTGACAGTACTGTCGAAAATGTGACGAAACATTGGGTCTATTGGATGTCCTTTATCGTGGGACACCCTATTTTAAATATAGTTTTTTTAATTGAATTTTTTATTTATTTTAAGAATATTTTATATCACACTAAAATGACATTTTTATTTATATATTTGAAATAAATTGGAAATTAAAAGTTTTTGGGTTAGAATATGCTTTTGCCACTAGGCTTTTACCTCGTGTAGCGACATTTTTGTGTGTGATATCAGAAATGTTTGCAATGGCTTATGCTATTGACATTGAAACCTATACTAACATATTTCAAATTTGAAGAACATATTAAGTTTAAGAACGCATTGCCGCAAGATCAAGTATTTTAGCAAATCTCATAACAATTTTTTTGGTGTACTCAGTCCGAGTAAATGCGCTAAAAAAGAGCGGTTAGAAAGACTTGCAACCATTAGCAAAAAAATTTACTAATTTGAGTCGCTTTTATGTCTTTATTTTCAAAAGTCGATTCCAAATCGCCATCCCAATGTGTTATCATTATATTTTATGAGTGGGTAAATGGCAATGTAGTTGTGACTTGTGCGTAGTCTCACAATCGAGTGCTAGTGAATAGCAAATTGGATTTGTTTACATTTGTAAAGTGCGAAATTAAACAAAAAATTTGAATTTGCCTCTTGCTAAAAAAAACAATTGCTCCAATGTGTAAGCAAGCCATCTTTTCTTTTTACATACACATAACACAAACTCTGCAAATGTTGCCACCTAATCTATATATACAAAATGCTTTGTCCTCACTGACTGACTGATATATCACAGCCATGGCCAAACCACAAGTCCTAGAGACTTGAATTTTTTTTTTAAAAATCAGAAAACGTTTTTCGAGGTTCGTATGGGTATTTTTATTTTTTAATTCCACCTGAAAGCTATATTAAAAAATAAAAAACATTATTTAAATTGCATTAAATGCAAGCTCGCTAAGGAAGCATTGAAAACGTTCAATGCGTGTGTACGCATACATACACAATTTTAGTGTGAGCAACTGAAAGAGAGCCAAAGAGCAAGAGAGCCATGATATTTGTTTTTGTGTTCCCGAGCAAGATCGCAAATGTTGTTGTTGTTTTGTTCCTGTGAACGAAGCGTGCTTTGTCATCAGTGTTGCCAATTTAGCTTTTTCACGTCAGTTCTGACGGTTTTGTAAGCCCAATAGCGGGGGAAAATTTGAAAACAGCGGGAGATGGGAAAAATACCTTTTATTGCTTTCGTTAAGATTTCTACGCTTTTTTTATTTTTTAATAAAGTTGGCAATAAATGCAGCATTTATTGTAATCGATTGCGTTAATCGATTACACTCTTGGTAAAATACATATGAAATGCACGAGTAAAAAAAGTGTAAAAATGCCAAAAGAGAACCACAAACAAAAGTTTCGTGATGCGTGGTTGCAAAACCCGGAGTTTAAAGAGTGGATACAAAAAGATCCAACCGATGCAACCCGGGTAACCCGTGTTGCCAATTTAGCTTTTTCCAGCGGGAGGCGGGATACTATTGATACTAAATTAAATGAGTTGGTAGCGCGCATATTAGTGCGATAAATGAAAATATGCATTTTATCGCTTTGGTATTGTGGAAATATCGAAATAATTTATATAATAATATTTATATTAACCTATTAATATAAATAATTCTGAAACTTTATGTGTGGGCCTGCGTCCGAGCAAAGCAAGGACGCAAAAGCGGGGCCTGTTGTGAGAAATAAAAGTGCTACATTACAGATTTTCTCTAGTTCTGTATAGTTCAAAGTCATGAATTTAAGCCTTTGTTATATTGTAATGTGCTTTTACAGATGAATTTAAGGGAACTTTTTAAAACAGTAACAAGTTTAAGACATAACATGTTTTATATTAGTGAAATCAATGAAATCTCCGCCAAAAATTATGGAGATTTTGAAATCATCTGGAACAAGGCTCTATGCTACCTAAAATCTAAGTTGAAATTAGGTTGATTTTCAGTTGGTTTCGATTCTGTGACACCCCTGTATATATTCAGTTAACATTTAATATCCTCCTCACCAAGCCAACAAAAATGGTTAATGGAAATATTCGAAATTTTAAGTATCACAAAATATTGTGTTTTTCGATAAACTGCTAGAATTAATAGATGCAAATAACAAATCTCAAAAGTTTCACTTTTGAACATTTTTGTTTTTAGTTTGAAAAACAAAACTCGTTACCTTTTGATCACTTTCGAAAATTCGAAAGCTTTGCTTAGGATCGCTTAAGACCATGATATTTGACTGTCCACCTTTTGAGATCCGAAACAAAAAATAAAAAGCGGAACATTTTAATTACAAAGACGTCGTCAACCATTTTTTTTTAACCTTTTTTGAGTCATCTTGCAAATTGGCATCCTATTGTAAACGGATAGGGCCGAATGTCAATTTTATTTTTTTATAATTTAAATTTATTTAGTTGAAATGTATGTATTTTATATTTATATGAGGCTAGAATATGCTTTCGTCACTAGAGTTTAACTTTATTTTTGTGCTGAGGTTTTTTCGTGCGTTAAAAATAACAATCAAGTTTATATTACTTTCTCACACCTCGTGATCACTAAAGTAAACTGATGTCCACAGTGTTATTAAAACTAACATTTTCAAGCGTGAAGTCAATTGATTCTCATTGTATATTCACCCATGAGTAAATTGCTTAAATACACAAGCACGAGGTGGACCTTTTTGTGAAAATGCCCATATTATGTTTACTTACCGCTTCGCCTACTAATACATAGCCAGGTTCACAAGTATATAAAGCAGTGGAACCAGCTCGCTTATCAGTAAAGCGCACAATACCTCCAGTGATATGCTGAGGATCTGGACACCAATCCACCAAACACTCTGGCTGCCTTCCACTCCAGCCTTCTTGCACGCATGTTCGGTTTTCGTTTCCAATTAGTGTGTAATTCTCATGACAGCTATAAGTAGCTACAACGCCATAGCTAGTACGTTTTTCCGACAAGTGTACAGATCCAAATTTAAGTTCCGGCAATTTTCCACAGTCAAAGTCTGTGAATATTTGAACAAATATTATATTAAATAAATATCAATTTAACAACAATAAATATTAAGATATCATCCGCTCATGCACTTAAATAGAATAACGCAACTGATTGAAGATTTATGAATTTTGTTTTCAACATAATTACTTATTAGACAAATGAAATTAATTCAACTGTTCTTGAACATTCAAGTATAAGATTAGTCTGGGTTCTCAAAGTAGACATTCGTTTTTATTTTTTTGTATTTTCGTTAGTCTCGTACATCCACACCAAAGTTGGCTCAAATATAGCCAACGTATCAATCGGCCAATGCGGTCGATCGAAAATCCATTTTTTGTAAAAAACAGTTTATGTTTTTTAAAATTTCTTAATCAATGTTGACTTTATCGAACTCATAAACTGTGTATCTTGAATTGCAATGGAAACGATCCTTCGACAAATAACCTTAGAATAACAAACTCTTTTAATTTTCAATCTACCTTTACCAATTTCATAAATTATGATTCGTATATTGCATAGTACTAAGAATTTTCCTAACTCAGCTGGTTTATAAGATAAAGGAGTGTAAGTGGGTGGGGCAAACTTAAATGCAAAACTATTAAAAATGCTCTTCGATTGATACCTCGAACACCCAACTCTAAGAATGGGCTCGAAATATTCGTTCTACGACTTTTTGAAAACAAAATTTCCGCTAGTTTAGCGGACAAACGCTAATTTCTACAACAGTTTCCAAACCGTAGAATCTATAGATATATCCAAAATTTCGTTGGAAAGTTATGATTGAGGGCTTTAAGGTGTGATTTTTTTCTATAGTACTTATGTAGAACTTTTTTTTAAAGAATACAAATTTGAGGTCAATCGGGGCACTGTAACATATGGCTGCCATTGTACCGATGTGTTGAAAATACCCCATTTTATAGAATTGGGCACGCAAGGTAGGCTTGCTTGTATGATAATAACTCTACCTCAGTCTCTTCATAGATTTATACACACTTCATATATCAAACGACGAGTAATTTTAAAACTATATAAATGTGAATATAGGAAATTGTAAAAACGCCACAGAAATATTATCAACTTCTTAAATCGATAATAGTTAAACTACGGATTTATATTTTAAACTGTGATCGAATAAATTTTATATATGTTCATTAGCGTTCTGGTTTGTTGGACAAATTGACTTTGGCATTATTGAGAAAACCTTAAACATGCAAGCTAACCTTTGGAAAATAGCTTTAAAAAACAAAATGGCTCCGCCCCTGCTCGCTTCACGGTTACTGTCAAGCACACTCTCATATCGTTCTCTGACCGATTTGAACCAACTTTGGCCAATATATAAAAGAAACTTAGATGCTTATTCTATCAAATCGATTTGAACAGCTCAATCAATTCAAAAAATATATCTGAAACAAGAAAAGAGTTTTTCATACTAAAACTCGTTTTTCGACTGATCGTGACCATGGTAGCTGTATTATAAGCAAATGTGATCGGCGTACGGTATCCAGGAACCTATATACCAAGTTTAAAGTCTCTAGATCTAATCTAGATATAATCTATATATATATATAGACTGACTGATATATCACAGCCATGGCCAAACCACAAGTCCTAGAGACTTGAAGTTTTTTTTTAAATCAGAAAAAAAATTTCCAGATTCGTATGGGTATTTTTTTGTTAATTCCACTTGCAACCTATTTTAAAAAATAAAAAACATTTAATTAAGTTGCATTAAATGCAAGCCCGCTAAGCAAGCATTGGAAACGTTCAATACATACACAATTTTAGCGTGAGCAACTGAAAGAGAGCCAGAGAACAGCAGTTAGACTCGACTGCAAATAGAACCATGGCATTGTTTTTGTGTTTATTAAAAAAATTGTTTTTATTTATAAAACCGCCCATTACACTTATTATATAGCCTATCTTTATGAATTTGTTAAATTTACGGTGTTTTGCCTTCAAAAATTTAAAGCGTAAAGGGTATTTCATAGGAGTAGGCATTTTCTTGAACACTTTTGGTTGTATGAAATGAACTCTCTGTGGGTTATTTACTCACTAATATAAGATAAAATCAGAAGCTCTTCTTTAAATATTCACCTGCATTTAATTTTTGAAAATAAAAAAATATTTATTAAAGCGAATTAAAAATGCATGTTCGCAAAATCTATGTACTATTTATCAATCCGTAAAGAATTACGGGCTTATTGTTAGATGGCGCCACTAGCAATAGATGGTGCCACCTCTTTAGTGGTTTGCAAATGACGAAATATTTTAAATAATAATATTTCTGATACTTTAAGTGGGGATCTGCGTCCGAGCAAAGAAAGGACGCAAAAGCGGGCCCACTAGTAGTCTATACGGTTGTCGCATTCAAGCAAACAGACGGACAAGGTTAAATCGACTCGGCTGTTGATATTGTTCAGAAAGCTGCAAGGGGTATGTTAGAGTATGATCACACATGTATGCGAGCAATTCAATCAAATCAACTCATCGGCTCGGTCGCAACTGGTTCCATCGAGTCACGGGTCTCTTTGTTTACGATCGAGTAGCGGGTATAATTTCGAGCATTTCCGGTCGGGTAGAGTCGAGTCATGTGATCGTCATGAATCGTGTGAATGTGCGATTGTCCATACATATATACATATATATTTATTTATATATAAAAGGCAATATAAACTAATGAAATTAATATTCTCAGAGAGCAACAACATTAACAAAAATAAGCACATAATCAATAATATGTAGTAAAAAAAAATGTAAGAGAAGTATATAAAAGATAATACTTTAAATTGATTAAAAATATATTTATATAAAAGTAGATATAAAAACAAGGTTGCTATATTATGACAGGACATTCGATTGTTAGAGGACTTTCATCGACGATCCCGTTCTGATCTAATATTTTTCTTTGGAATTAGAGAATTGCATTTGTAGTTGTTAAGTTTGTTGGTTATTTATCGCTTTGTTTTGTTTGGAAAGACACACCGTTCGTTTCTCGTTCGTTTTTTTGTCTGTTATTGTCCTTATTTAGCAATCGATGCTACCAGCTCCGGCACCGGGGAGACAGCGCTGCTGTGCCTAACGGTACGCGCATGACCCACACAGTTATTACCACTGTTGTTGGTGCTTCAGGCGGTGCTGCTATTAATGATGCGTCAGCTGTTTCGCCAGTCACCGGCTTCACTGTGGGAATACAGGTGGAGATGCGCTCGATACCACAGGTGTCTGTATCTAGGTCGTTGGTGGTGTACGATTTGCGGGCAACTGATGAGCTGTTTCTCCCATATGATATTTGTAAATGTCTCGGTACTCCGACAACACCCGACTCCTTGGCGGGCGATAACCACCAGTTAAAATGCGCCCAACAACCGGACCATGTAGCAATATTCTCTCCTGTCAGAGCTTCTCCTCCGACTCGCGCTGCAAGTCTGCCATGTCCGCCCCAATACCCTTCTTGACAAGCTTAGACATGTTGTCCAGAACCCGAGAGATTTCCTGCACGCTTTTACCAACGGTGACAATCAAATCGAACAGCTCCTCCACCTCCGTCTCTTAGGTAATCATTTCAAAACGAACACAGATTAAACCATCGGTGCCCTTGCCCACCGGATCAATGTTGAGCTTATTCAGCTCGGCTTTGACTTGATTCGTTTGCAATGAATTTCATTTTTCGGGCACAAATCGCACACACTTTAATAATAGAGGCCGCGCTTTTGCGCCTTTGCTTTGCTCGGACGCGGACCAACACATACAATTTCAGAAATATTTATATTAAAAAGTTAATATAAATATTATTAATTAAAGTATTTCGATATCTCCACACCACCAAACAGGCAAAATGCATATTTTCATTTATCACACTAATGTGCGCGCTGCCAACTTATTCAATTTAGTATCAACACGAATGTTTCATATGTAAAATCGAGTTAATTCAAGCAGCCCTTTATTTTGTATGTACGTGTATGACAAAGAACGCAATATAAATCACCGCTTCGTTCACAGGAACAAAACAACAACAACATTCGCGATCTTACTCGCACTTACGCACTTTCGAAAGCGAACACAAAAACAAATGCCATAGCTCTCTTGCTCTCTGGTTCTCTTTCAGTTGTTCAGTTGTGTATGTATGCGTACATACGCATTGAACGCTTGCTTAGCAAGCTTGCATTTAATGCAATCAAAATAATGTTTATAATTTTTTAAAATAGCTTTCAGGTGGAATTAAAAAATTAAAATACCCATACGAATTTCGAAAATTTTTTCTGATTTTTTAAAAAATAATTCAAGTCTCTAGGACTTGTAGTTTGGCCAAAGCTGTGATATATCAGTCAGTCAGTCAGTCAGTGAGGACAAAGCATTTTGAATATATATAGATATGTTAAATAATTTATTATTAAATATAATGTCAATGTTGATTAAAACTCAAACAGAATTATTTTAAAATGTCTCTAGTCAATAAAATAAAATAAAATAATGCTAAAATTATTGAAAACGCAAACTAAAAATCTTAAAGTATAAATTATTTTATATGTATTGAAAATAAATTGACACACTGAATAAATACTAAAAATAAAGTTAAGTTGATTTCAAGACAATGCTTAAAATTAAAGTATTTAAATAAGAAAATGTAAAATCAAGTCATCCGCAATCATGCTGATTGTTCGTAAGCGTTCGTTAAAATATGGTACCTGCAGTCCGATCAAGCTGCTGAGCTAATTTGATTGAATTGTTCGCACAAATGATCGATTATAGTCGAACTTACTCGTTACAGTCTCTCGTCTGAAGCTCTTATAGTCTTTGTGATCGACGCGTTCAAACAGACGGATATGGCAAAATTGATTCGGCTTTTTAATACTTATGAAAAATACATAAGCTTATTGGCGTCTACCACGCCTCCTTCTGCCGGTTATAACAATACTGGAATACTATTTTTTTACCTTTTTAATGGAAACATTATATAAAAATAAATTAATCGCGAAAACAGTTGTTCCCTTTGTTAGACCTTGTACTCATAAAAGTACTAGTTCCCATTTTCAACTCGCACAGGGTATCCAAATATTAGTACTTAAATTATATGTAGTATTTAAAAATTTCCGCAAACTGATACTCACACTTGCAACTGGGCGCTAGACCGCTCCATGTACCATCGGCTTTGCATTCACGCTTTGCGTTGCCTACCAGCGAATGACCCTTTGGACATTCGTATTGTATTTTTCGCCCAATGTATACTTTTACCCAATACAGTTGTGTTTAGCTGTGCATCTGGCGAGCCACAAGACAAAGGTGCTGAAACAATCAAATAATAATTAGACGGGTTAGTTTTTTACTTAACGAGCCTCCGTAGAATTCGATGAACTCTAAGAATTCAGCAAGAAACTCTTAGTTAGTCTAAAATGAATTTGTAGCTACCGGTGAGAAGCATAAAAAGATGACTTTTAGGCCAATCCAAATTAGACCAAATTAGGTCTTTTGGGTCACAATCTAAAAGACCAACCTAGATACATATTCAGCTAGAGAACTAAGATGTCTCTTAATACAAACTTGTTTTCCAAACTTATACTATATTTTATATCCAGCATTCATAAGGAATCTATATTTGAAATCAAATATAGTTAAAATGTGCAAGACAACAACAAATTGCTATTCTATAAGATTCGTTTGGATATCTCAAAATATAAAAAAAATTTCATACTAAAAGTCAAAATTATTTCGCCTGGAAGTCTCGAAATCAAGATTTTCTCAACTAATTAAGTCAAATAAAAAACGTTGAGTCCTGATAAAAATTAAAACATTTTATTTTTAAATATTGATGGCTCTTAAACTAATATTTCAATGCATTACAGATATGTTCTTTAGCATTCAGAATACGTTTTTTAAAATCTGGATTCGCATTTTTGAGTAATAATGATGAGTAATGGTGCCATAGAAAAACAAATGCATTTTCTCATATAGGGGCCAATTGTATCAAATACAGTGGGTTTAGTTCTGTTAAGAAGAAAAGTGTCCAAATTTGTTGCCTAGTGTAATTTTAATAATGGGTCTAACAGTTTTTTTTTGAGAGTAGGCAGTATAATAACTGTTAACTTGCAAATTTCTCTTATCTTTGAAATAAATGTACAAAAATTATAAATTATATATTAAAGCCAATAAACATTATTTATTTAAAAAATATAGTATAAACTAAAATTTGTTTTTTACATATACATATATATTCCTTAATTAATGACTTTTTTAGCTGATCTTTGTTGGATTCGAGCTCTTTTGAGTTAAGATTTAGTCCTCATGTTTCCAACACATTAGCAAAATGCTTGTTATCTATGAGTTTCTTGAACTGTCGCTTTTGCACGGTAGGTTTGTGCATAAGCTAATAACTCGGACATTTCTATATAGATGATTTGTATCTTAAACGACACTCAATTAACAAAGCAAGGAAATAGCAGGTTAAAACCCCTGTTAAATTTTTTTTCAGTTTTTCTCGAACTATAATGTCAAATATCGTAAAAATTGCTTTC
The DNA here is from genome assembly GCA_018901795.1 of Drosophila sp. st01m. Lineage (NCBI taxonomy): Eukaryota > Metazoa > Arthropoda > Insecta > Diptera > Drosophilidae > Drosophila > Drosophila sp. st01m. The sequence goes on along the minus strand of JAEIFG010001483.1, from coordinate 32,989 downwards.
AGAAAGTCATAATATCAATATCTCAATAATATACTGCTCTAAAACTACTATTTGACATGTTAATACTCATCCTTGAGTATTAATTAAAAATGCGAACACACCTCTTTAAAAAAAGTACCAAAAAGCTACGTTTTGTTAATTTTTTTAAGAATTTCGTCATTTGGTGACCCAAATCTATCAAACGAAAGTGGGTTTGGCTCGTGTTACTTTTTGCTGTTGCCTAGTTTTATCGTGTATGATCCAAACGTATGTTAACAGACGGCGTTTGTGGCATGTGGCGTTTGCTACTGATTTATATTGCCCTACAACGCAACAGCGCCACAACATTTACAATTAAATGTCATAGCATCAACGCCACAGGTCAGTTTTTATTGTGCATGCAAAAAAATTCCTATGCGTGGCGAAAGGCGTGAGCAGACCACTGACTTAAATACATTATAACTCAACATTTAATGAAGCCAACTTTTATATCTAAATCTTGTCTAATGCTAAGGATCTAAAGATGAATGTAAATATAATTTAAAGATCGTAAACAAGGGCTGCAGATCGTGTCAAAAATTTTTGACATTTTTGACCTAATCGTTCGTTGAAATTAATGCACGCATATATTTTAAACTTCATGGATTACGAGTCCAAGAGTATTTGGAAATTAATAGAATTAATAGTGGACTCACTTGGACCACTATTAGAAAACGCTTTGGCAATCCAGTCTCCAACAAATTTACTCTGGTATTTTATGCATTTTGGTGCGCTCAAGAAAACATATTGTACAAAAACTAGTGTACCCTGACAATAAAATGGTGATAAAAGAGCACGTTTCTGTATGTCTAGCCGTAAACAATTTTGAAAATATGTTTATCGGATCAACAGACATAATTTTCGCAACACAAAATTAGAAATAACCACACAGAGTAGCGTATCATTGGAGGAGCAATAGTTACGTACAGTGTTGGCAAATAAAGTGAAGATAATCCAGATTGCATCCTACATCATTCCAGAGCCAATTTCTACCACCATCGAAGACAACACAGTTCTGTTCTCCATTGTAATTATTTGGCTGATCCTTTCCCCAGGCTGGCTTCACAACAAGTTCGCCTAGAAAGAATACAACATGTAGATTTTTAATCCTTTATACGTACGCTAAAAACGAGAGTATTTTTAGACCCTGTGCCAAAAAATATTAAAAAATTTGGTCCCGAATGTAAGTCATAGATCACTTTTGAAATGCCGAATATAACAGCATTTTAGGTTGGTGATGATATAAAGAAATGTATACAACCGTATAGATATAGAGGTTCATACCATTCACCCACTTCCAAGTGCGAGATGTAATTCCGGGCTCTTTTTGTGCTCCAATCCAAACTAATTGGGGCTTTAATTCTGATTTTCGGCGTTCTAATTCAGACAATATATATTGGCTTGTCGCGCCGCGAAACTCATGCACCAAGTCACCACCTGTAACGAAAAGTTGTTGATTTAATTAATTACACAGCCACATAATTAGAAAAAAATGGGGTTTGGGTTTCGGACTACCCTCTTCCTTAAGTATTTTAATGCGTGAGTCCAAAAAAACTCACACTAATTTTTTTGCGGGTGGATAATTATTGTTATTATCGGTCATTTGTTTTCTATGCAGGCATTTACCTGTTTGCTTACAAATGGTTTGAGCTTTCTCAAAGCTTTCTCCTTTTGTAATATGAAAGTCGTAACAAGTCTTTAAAAATGTTGTCACCACAGTATCAACTCCAATTTCGGACCCAAAGCAGCGATCAACGGAAAATTCATCATTGGTAAATGTCTCCACTTCGCAGAGACTAAGGCTGCCTTCAACACCAACCAACTGAATGGCCACGAACTGACCAACCAGGGGCCTGGCACACGTAAAGGTTTTCACAACACCTTCGTCTAGTGTACCTGGGTACCAAGCGCACAGTGGATTACGTTGAAGTTCTGTACTACTGTTGCCCACACGAATCTCTAGGTCCTGAAGGGGTTGATGTCCGCAACACCCGCGTGTCGTAATGCGGACCACATAAACTGCCTGCGGTGTTAAGAGATCCACACGCCACCAAGGTGATGGCTCCTTTTGTGTTTCCGAGCACTCTTGACCATCCGGATTCTGGAAGAATATAAGCACTTTTTAATCTCGAAAAATTCTGGCTAAATTTTTTTTCGTTGTTGTTACCTTGTTACCAGGCTTCCCATCATTTGCGTAACTAGCAAGACCACTGCGAGTGTAGGAGCTTTGATTAACCGGCTTGCGGTATGCAACATTCACGCCACAGAAGGGGAGTTCCCGTTCCCAGCCGGTGCGTGCATCACATTTAATTGTTTCCGAGCCAAAAAGCTCATAACCAGAATCACATGTGTAATGAGCCTCCGATATACCAGTTTCACCGTTCACTGTGCGTACTTTAGCATTAAGAGGAACCGCTGGTGGACCACAAACTTAAATGAAATTAATTTAAAATAAAAAACATTTATTTATTGCAATTTCAAAATTTGAAATATCCATCTAACTTCATATGTACTATCCATATTCTGGAGGAGGTTTACTTCAAATTGATTTGACCGAAACGTTCGAATCGAATTGAGGCATAATAGCAGTTGAATGTGTAACAAATTACACTAGGCAAAAGCCAAAATCTAAAATAAAGCCAATTTTTATTGGATGGATATGATAGTTTTTATGGCTTCTATGGTTGTTCATAAATGAACATGTCTTTAAACATCCCTCAAAGCGAGCTGACACACGTAGAAAAACAAAAAAATTTAGGGGGGGGTTAAAATTAAAAAAATGGGGGGGGGGGCCCTTTTAAAAAATTTTAAATAATCAAAATTTTTAAAATTCTCTCAACAAAAAAAATTTTTTAAAAAAAGATATGGAAAAAAACCCCCACCATATTATGCCTCTATTATAAAAAAACCAATTTGGGGAAAAAAAAAAAAGAAGTTTTTAACATTTTTTTTCTCCTTTTGTTCCCTCTAAAAATTTTAAAAAGTTATTGGGACAATATAACTCTCTAACTCTCTCTGTGTTCAGTTGTGTTTTTCCTGTGCTCTGTGAATTCAATCGTTTTTCGTTCTATTAGCATCTTATTTAAAAGTTTAAATTGTGCAATTGTGTTACTTGTGGTGCTTGGTGCTCTTTATGTGCATTAATTTGTGTTCATATAGTGACGTAATTATAGAAATCAAATTCAACAAAATCATCTGTTTTCTATTTGTTTTTGTTGATTTTGTATTTCTATTCTTTCTATCAGCTGCTAAGTGCATTGTTTTTGTTTGAGCATTTTAACATTCTGTTAACCTGCTCTCTCACTCTCTGTGTTTCTTGGTTCTGCTCGTGTTACAAGCTAGCGTCTGCAAGCGCACCGTTATCTTGCTCTCCTTTTATCTTTTGTGTCGCTTTGTGTTTACTTTCTGCAATTAAGTGGCGGTTCGTAACCAAAGCATTGTTTTTGTTGATCTTGTTTCTTGCTTTCGATTTGCATTCCCTTTTTTTATTTCTCGTTTTTTTTTGTATTCAGACTTGTAAATACCCTTTGTATTACAATGTCGTCCGACTTAGTCTGCTTTTTTAATAAGTGCCATGTCACTGATTCAAGGCAGGAATTTACTTCCTGCTATTTCTGTGACCGGACTTATCATTTGAAATGTGTTGGTCTAACAACAAAAGTCAAGGATTACCTTGACAAAAACATTGGCTTGAGATGGCGCTGCGAAACTTGCCGGGATATTGAGGTGCAAGTTCGCAAATATATGGAACGAACTAGAGAGAGTTTTAAAGACCTCTCTAAGCTTTTCCATAAAGCTAATGTCATTTTTTCGGATATGGAAAACTTATTTAGTAACTCGTCGTTACTAAATGAGCAATCCAAACGAAAAAGACTAGTTCGTCTTCGCGCCATGCGCAGACTTCCATTTCTGTCCCACAACCAGAACTGGATCTGCAGCATGCGATTAATACAAAATCTAAATCGAAATCGCAATCAACCAATGCCAGTATTAGCCAACATACAATTGAAATTTCTGCCTCACAACCGATCCCTTCATGCAGTAGTGCATTTCTTAATGTCACGCCTGTCGTTCCGGTAGCCAATCCGTTGACTACCGTGCCGCCTCGCCTGTCAAAGCCTCTCCAAGGCATTCCTCCTCCGAAGTCTAAAAAACATGTTTTTGTTTCTAGGCTTTTTATAGATCAGTCCTCGTACGATGTTAAGGCTTATATCCTTAACATATTGCCAGATGCTGATATTTCGGTGGATAAATTTAACTTTAACTATCATAGAGAAATATCCTCTTTCAAAATATCGTGCTCGGAAGATGTTTTTGCTAAAATTTGTCAGCAAAGCTTTTGGCCCGAACATGTCTTTGTGGCCGAGTACAAAGGAAATGTAAATCGAAAGAAAGATCGGATCCCGATTCTTGGTGTTGGCTCCGCTCTACCTATCATTTCCTCTAACGTAGTTCCAAAAAACTAACTTCTTCTATCTCTGTAGCTTACCAAAATGTAAGAGGTCTTAATAGTAAGTTATCTAGCTTATCTCTTAACAGTCATTCCTTTGACTTTGATGTTATTTGCTTTACTGAGACCTGGCTTAAGCCTGTAATATCTGATTTTTCAATTCTTTCTTCCAATTATACTATATATAGGTGTGATCGTCTAATTCGAAAAGGTGGTGGTGTACTGGTGGCTGTTGACGCCAATCTCTCCTCGAAACCAATACCAATCCCATTTGATTCCGACATTGAGTTCATTTGTGTTAAAATATCTTTCATTAAATTTTCTATCTTTTTTACTTGTTCATACATCCCACCAGCTTCCGATGAGACAGTTTACGATACTCATCTTAACGCTATCAAACATATATCGTCTTTAGTCTCTGACACTGACTTGCTGTTTGTCATAGGTGATTTTAATCTGTCCGATGTTAAATGGTTTGCCTCCAATGACTCGAATTTACTTATACCTGATAATTCCAATTGTTTTATTGATGGTCTCTTAGAGCTTTCTTTGGTCCAAATCAATCCTGTTTGCAACTCTATTAACAGGACTCTTGACCTGCTATTTGTATTGGACCCCAACAATACCACTGTATCCAGGATTGACCCTTTGGTTATGCCGGAAGACCCATACCATCCATCTCTTAATTCATGTATTAATTTACCTATGGGCGCTGATGAATTATCATCTGATACCACTGCGCGTAGAAGGTGTTTTAATAAAACAGATTTCCATAGGCTAAATGATATGATTTCGAGTATGGATTGGTCACAATTATACGCATGTTCTGATTTGGATAATGCCATTGAGCTCTTTTATTCAACTCTTAATTCTTTATTTGATATCTGTGTTCCGCTTGTATCTCCTATTAGTTCTGTTAAACCTCCTTGGTTCTCTAGAGAATTATCACACTTAAAAAATGCTAAATCTAAGCAATTTAAAAAATATAAAAAATCGGGAAGTCCTTATGATTTCTCCCGATATTTAATTACCAATTCCAATTTTCTGGTACTTAATTCTCAGTGCTATAAAAATTACTTACAACGTTGTAAGCTCGAATTCTCTAGGGATCCTAAACAGTTCTACAAATTTGTAAACTCTAAGCGAAAAGCTGTATCATTTCCGTCATCTCTCTCCTTTAATAACATTCAAGTTAATTCTGATCAATCTATTGCTGATCTGTTTGCTGACTTTTTTGAAACCACATACTGTATGAGTAGTCTCCATGCTGGTCACTCATACCCGTATAATCTTAGTAGTATAAACTGTATTTACAGCCCTTCAATCACAGACAGCTCGCTTCTTTGTGAACTTAAATTAATCAAGCCAGTACACACGCCAGGTCCTGATGGAGTGCCTGGCTCTGTATTAAAGTACTGCGCGGAATCTTTATGTAGTCCGCTACATAAATTATATACCCTATCAATCGATTCTTCATATTTTCCAAGCCTATGGAAGGATTCCTATATTATCCCTCTTCACAAAAAGGGTGTTAAGTGCGACGTTCAGAACTATAGGGGTATTGCTAAGCTCTCTGCAATTCCCAAGTTGCTTGAGAAAATAATGACTTCTCATCTCCAACATTTGTGTGGTTCTATTATCTCTCCTTGTCAGCATGGGTTTATGAGATGTAGATCAACAACCACTAACCTTCTTGAGTTTACTTCCCTTATCATTAATGGGTTCAAGAAAAGATGCAAACTGACGTTGTTTATACTGATTTCAGTAAAGCTTTTGATTCTGTAAATCACTCATTACTAATTCATAAGCTTGACCTTCTCGGCTTTCCCAATAATCTTCTTCTTTGGATATCTTCCTATTTGAGTAACAGAACGCAAAGAGTTAGTTTCAAAACTTTATTCTCAAAGTCCATCAAAGCTACGTCTGGGGTACCGCAAGGCAGTCATCTTGGTCCACTTCTTTTTACGTTATTTATTAACGATCTTCCATCTGTTCTATCTCACTCTCATGCTCTCATGTATGCGGACGACGTCAAGCTTTGTTTAACTTATAGTGACCCTCTCTCTGATAGGTTATTGCAAGCGGATTTAAATGCCATGTCTCTTTGGTGTCAAACCAATTTACTTAATCTTAACAGTGCTAAATGTAAAGTAATGAGTTTCTATAGATCTTTTCGCCATATCTGTCTCTACTCACTTAATGGCATTATCTTAGAATGCGTTAATGATACCGAAAGCTCAGTAAATGATTTAGGTATAATCCTGGATCATAAGCTGAAGTTTAATAAACATATTGATGTTTCGGTCAATAAAGCAATGGGAGTTCTTGGGTTTATTAAGCGTTGGTCCAAGGAATTTGATGATCCTTATATTACTAGACTCTTATATACATCTCTTGTTCGTCCGATTCTTGAGTATGGGTCATGCATTTGGTCCCCTCAATACGAATCACATCGTGCCAGAATTGAATCAGTTCAAAAACAATTTTTAATATTTGCTCTTCGTGGCTTGAGTTGGAACTCTGAAATCCCTTTTCCTTCTTACTCTAGTAGACTCCGATTAATTAATCTCCCCTCTCTCACTAATCGTAGAATTATGCTTGGAGTAATCTTCGTTCATAAATTACTACTGGGTCAAGTTGACTCAGTTAATTTATTGGACGAAATAACTTTTAACATACCTTTTAGACCTACTCGTAACTTTAACCCCCTATATCTTCAGCATTGCACCACTAATTGGGCCTTGCATGAACCTTTTCGTATTATGTGTACTGACTATAATAATCTATACCGTACTATTAGTTTGGAATGTGCTTCACAAACTAATAAGGCCTCTATATTATTATATCTTACTAATCTAACTAACTAATATTTCTCAAATTCTACTTTGGTCTGATTGGGTTTTTCTGGGTTTTCCCCAATCCTGCAACAAATGTTTCCCCAATCCTTGCAACAAATGTTGGACCAATTAATTAATTTATCTTTTTTAATTTTTTATATATCCCCAGAATATAATAAAATAAAATATTTTATATTTTAAATTAATATTAATTTTATTAAATAGATTTACTTTTTATAAATTTTATTTTTTTTTTTTTTTTTTTAATTTTTTTATATTTTTTGTTTTTTTACTGCCAAAAAAAAAAAAAATAAATAAATAAATAAAAAAAAAAAATAGCTCCCCTTAACCTATATTATTTTAATATTGTTTTTTTTTTTTTTTATTGATTGACAAAATTTTCCAATTTTTTCTATTTTTGCGAATTTGTTTTAATTTTTTTTTAAATTTTTTTTGTAATGAATTTAAATTTTTTTTAATAAATAAAAAAAAATATAACTAAAATATTAACCAAAGAATTTATCCAATTTATTTTTTTTTTTATTTTTTTTTTTTTTTTTTTTTTTTTTTTTTTTAAAATTTTCTTTGTTTTTTTAAATTTTTTTAAAAAATAATTAAAAATTTTAAAAAATTCTTAAAATTTATAAAAAAATTTCTTTGCACAAAAATTGTGATATCAGATAAGAGAAGTTTTATATCAATAATTTTTGGAATTAGGAAAAGTATTAATTGTCTTAAATGTTAGAACTTATTCGAAATTATAAAATTGGAATAAATTGTATTTATATTGCTGTATATGTATATACATACTAAAAGGGCCCGCTTTTGCGTCCACGCTTTGCTCGGACACAGACCCAGACACACAAAAATAAAAGAATACAAAAGAATAGAAAGTGCAAAAAAATACAAATTATTTAAACAGTAAATATTGCAAACATTTGAGAACTCACTTGAATAATCACAGTGCACGCGTTTATTGCTATCTATCGGCAAAAGCAAAAGAGCATATCCAAATATAAACAATGCCACTCAAGCCAGGTGGCAACGCTTCAATTTTCTTTCTCACAGTGAGCGATGGAACGATCAACAGTTGTATTCGTTCATTGCATTAATTTTAAATTAGAAAAAAAATAATATAGCTTACACTACATTTTACAAAAATATTTTGTTTTATATTGCATTTTTTGCATTTATCGCCATTCTTCAACATAGTGGCGCATATTCAAACAAAAACAATGCTACTCAAGCCAGGTGGCAAAGCTTCAATGCTCTTTCTCACAGTAATCGATGGAACGATCAAAAGTTTTATTCGTTCAATGTATTAATTTTAAATTGGATAAACAATAATATAGCCTACACTTCATTTTACAAAAAATATTTTGTTTCATATTGCATTTTTGCATTTATCGTCATTCTTCAACATAGTGGTGCCATCTATTGTTGATGGCGCCAATTGACAATAAACCCATAATTCGGCACGGATCGGTAAATAGTACATAGAATTTGCTGAATTTCAAAAAAAAATTGCACATGAAAATTTAAAAAAGGGCTTCTATTTTGATCTTATATGCACTGATGTACGCGTTGCCAACTCATTCAAATAAATATAAATATATGTATGTATGCCACAGAACGCAATATAAATTACTGCTTAGTTCACAGGAGCGGAACAACCTTCGCGACTTTGCTCGCACTGGAGTGAACACAAAAACAAATGCCATGGCTCTGTCGAGTCTAACACTTGCTCTCTGGCTCTCTTTCAGTTGCTCACGCTAAAATTGTGAATGTATACGCACACACGCACTGAACGTTTTCAATGCTTGCATTTAATGCAGTTTAAATTAATGTTTTTTTATTTTTTAAAATAGCTTGCAGGTGGAATTAAGAAATGAAAATATCTATACGATCCTCAACAATTTTTTTCTGATTTTTTAAAAAAAAAATTGAAGTCTCTATGACTTGTGGTTTGGCCATGGCTGTTATATATATCAGTCAAACAGTCAGTCAGTCAGTGAGGACAGAGCATTTTAAATATTGATATATATATTTAAATTAGCAGTCAGTAAATATATCTAGCGTTATCTAGAGACTGCTGAGTTATACCACATATTTGTAAGCAAACCCTCTTAGTCATAATTTTTGACTGATCGTTCCTTATGCAGCTATTTGATGTAGCAGTTGGATTACCATGAAATGTCGTCAGTATACTAAAGACAATTCATGATACACAACTTGTGAATTTTGTTGAGATATAAAGAAATCGACATAAGGGGGCTTCATGCCTTGCTCACTCGCGTTGATGTATGGAAACTGCCCACTCGACAGTTATATGCTCGATACTCCTATCTTCCGTTCGATTTTACGAATAAAGGAAAAACTATAATTGGAAACAGAGGCTTAATCAAATTGACTTGGGAACTTTAAAAATTTTGAGACAAAAAAAAAAATTCGACAAACACTAACAAACAGACATATATTAATATATGCAATTTTAGCATTTTGAGATTAAAATTGTAAAAAATCGAGCTGATTATTTATTTAAACGTTGTTATATATGTTAGATAATTTAGAAATTTAACAGCCAATTTTTTTGTATACCCATTTCTGTTGCTCTAACAAAACATGTATATGATCAAGAAATTATAACAAATTAAATTATACTACGTTTACATAGCATAGCAAGTAAAAAGTTCGTTCGGTTTTTTCTTGATTTTTTAAAGATGATAACTTTGTGTATATTCGTCCGATTTAAATCAAATATGCCCCGTTTTGTTCGTAAACTTGTTGACAACGAGATGCCAACTTCATTATACCCCTCTCGTAGAAGGCTGCGTCCCTATTGCCAAAAAACTCGGAGAGCCAATTTTCACAGGCCTCTCTTGATGCCAACTTCTCACCATGGACAGGAAAAGATGGTAATCACTTGATGCCAGGTCCGGACTATAAGGTGGGTGCATTAGGACATCTCATCCGAGCTCCCGGAACTTCTAGCGCGTCTTCAAAGACGTGTGTGGCCTGGCGTTGTCCTGATGGAACACAATTCGGCCTCTGTTGATCAAAGGTGGTCTCTTCTGGATGAGGGCTGCCTTCAAGCGGTCCAGTTGTTGGCAGTAGAGGGCCGAATTGAGCGTTTGGCCATAGGGAAGCAGCTCGTAGTAGATAATTGCTTGCCAATCCCACAAAACACACAGCAAAACCTTCAATCCGGTCTTGGCCACCGTCTGGGCCGCTCTCCGAGCTTTGACCACGACCGTTTGTGCTCGATGTTGTCGAAAGTGACCCATTTTTCATCGAAAGTCACAATCCGCTTCAGAAACGGGTCGATTTTGTTGCGATTCAGCAACGATTCGCATTTAGAAATTCGGTCCATTATGTTTTTTTTGCGTTAGTTCGTATGGCATCCAAACATCGAGCTTATTTTTGAATCCAAGATTATGCAAATGGTTCCAAATGGTTTTCTGGCTTATTTTCAGTTCCTCAGCAATTGAATAAGTGCTCACGTGACGGTCTGTTTCCACAATTTTATCGCAAATTTCGACGACAGGCATCTCGACGCGTGGTGCATCTTTAACATCGAAATTACCGGAACGGAACCTAGCAATCCACTTTAGTGCTACATGTTTCTTTACAGAAACTAAATTAATTTTTTGACTGCTTTTTCGCCTTTATCGAAGAAAAGTAGTAAAATATAGCAAATTTTCTCTTCGCTGGTGTCCATCTTTGATAAGCTCTTACAACGGACAGATTCAATTAATCGATATACTGTCAAAGACAAACTTTTAGCGCGAATAAACACGTCATCACCGCCTTATAGTATGATATGATGCGACACGTAACACTAGTACTATGGACAATAACGCCATCTCTTAGATTGAAACCGAACGAACTTTTTACTTGACCTATTATTATAATATATTTGCTATAAACTGCTCTTATAAGACAAAGCTTATTTGCCTAATATATTCGTTGGTTATTATTCGGTAGCATTGAAATTTTTCCAAACATCACAAAGATAATAATCTAAATGCGTGCTGAGTTTAATGTCGAAAGCTATTGAAATTTCCTTGTAATTAGATATTTTAGTTAGAGGGGCAGTGAGGGGGCGTGGTATACATTCTAAAGCATACTTGAATTGCGCGCGTGACATAGAAGAATTATCATTTGATTTGGAATCTTTAACTCTTATAGTCTGTGATACCCAGGTATTCACACGGACAACAAAATATCTCCTCAAATAATTTTTCAGTTTTTTAACCGATCTTGATGAAATTTTCAGCGAACGACAGGACTCGTTCCCCATCATGAGTACCGAGTCTCAAGGCTGTATCTGTAACTAGTCGATTTTTTTTCATTTGCGAGAGTGGGCGTAGGCATGGCTGTGACTAAAACAATTTGATACACCTTACGAGCATTGCCAATAAATTTGGTTGCTATCTTTTATGACGCGTTCTAACTGCTTCACAATGTGATATCTTACTTTTTAAACTTTCCACTATTATAATTATAGAGATAAAAGTGTTCAAATAGCAAACTTTAATTGACACCAATCTAATATATCCTGTACCCAGTTGTGAGAACCGGGCAAGAAAGGATAGCTACTTACCAAGTTTGGTGTCTCATTCTTATAAAGTCTCTGAGGTCTAGGTGCTCTTACAGACAGAAACGTCTATATCTACTCATTTTAAAGGGATTTGAACAAAATTTGGTAAAAATATAATATAGCAGTGCAGATGAATATTGTATGAGATTGGGTGGAATATTTCAAAACACATAGAAGTTTTTCATACTAAAACTTTGTTTTCGACCGATCGACTATGGCAGCTATATGATATAATGGTCCGATTACATACCACTATTATCAGAATGAATGTAACGTGGCAGATCCCCCAACTTTTACATATTCTTCATCAGTATCAACAGTATCCGAGTCAATTTAGCCCAGTTCGTCTGTATCTCCGTCCGTCCATTCGTCTGTTTTAAGGCGTCGATCTCAAAGACTATAGGCGTTAGTGCATTCAAATTTGCATGATGTTGCACTTAGCCGCGATGTTAGAGCACGCTTGCAAATCTCTAAGTAAAAAGCGTTCGCTTTGGTTTAAGAACTGTTGCTGCCTATTGATTAATATGTGGTTTTATAGGATATCTTATGTACTAATAGACAGAGATCACTATTATGTTAAAGTATTCTTTACTCGTCTTTCCATTGCATTATCGAACCTTATGTGTTATTTCGTCTTGTATTCAGTTTTATTTATGTTGTCCTTGTCTATTTCGGAGCGCCAGGATTATTTCCCATGCTGAAACGCAACGACTTGGTGACCTATTCAAGTGGGTTGTCGTTCATCAGCAGCGCACAGCGTGGGTTGTTCAAATGCTAATTTATGAATCCTATTTAAGTTTTAAACGGTATTGTTTCGTATATACCCTAATTCCATAAGAAAAGCAAATGAATCAACTAAAAAACGAAATTGCATCTTCTATGTCTTCGCAAGCAGCAGGGTAGTTAAAGAATTGATAACGCAAGTGTTGTGTCTAAAATTAGTTAACTATAGAGAATGGTTTAAACATAGGCTTAACAAAAAGTAAATACGTGAAGAGACAAAACGTGGTGACCTATTCGAGTGGGCTGTCGCACATCAGGCAGCGCGCACCGAGGGTTGCCTAAATACCATTTTAATGTATGAACATATCAAAAAAATATGTGATTGTTGGTAATGAATTGCATTTTCAATATTGTAAACGCATATTGTGTCGAGCGGGCTTGAAGGTAGTCTTTCCAATTGTCAAAGCTAGCGAAGCGAGCTGTTGTAGCAAGCAGGGGCAGAAGTCCCTGCTTTATTTTCATACAGCTGGCATATGAACGATTTGTCGAAAAATACGAATTGGTGTGAGAAACTTCATGGTTTTGAGATAAGTCAACCAAACGTATAGAATAATTTAGTTAGAATTTAGATTTGCCGTTTTCAAAATCAATGAACTACTTAACAAAAACAGACAGATATATTGCTGAGGGAATAAACATTATTGTTTTAACGCTACACTTATGCATATTAGGAGGAAGCCAAAATTGTTTTTTTCTATTTTCGAAGCTTTTGTATCATTAATGGATGTAACAATATAAACGCAATATCTGTAATTTTTTTGGGGTTTATCCTGAAGTGACGTACATATATACGATCTATTGCACATTTTCGATGTACAGAATTTGATGAGGCTACGTTATTTTCGGTAAATGTTTGAATGTTTTTAGCTGCTTAATTATCATCTATAAATGATACAGAAGATTCGAAAATATAAAAAAATGACATTTCAGCTCCACCATAATATATAATGTATAATATGTATTGTGTCAATGTGTTTCGACCGAATATGTTTCGAACATTTTCCGGAGCATTGCAATAATAAATGTGGGTTTGTTATTATGTTTGGTCTTACTCACCGTGACAATTTCCAGCAATAATCAGCGACATCGTCATCATTATGAATTGAATTTGCATATGATTTGAAAAAATCATGATAAATCAACACTTTCCAGTCGAGGTCTCACCGGGATGAACAATATTTTGTGGCAAATCAACGCATAAATTACCTTGTGCTGCTAGTTTGTAGAATCACCAACTTATTCAAACACGTCTACACTTGTATACATGTATGTATATAAATTAATGGATAAGTTTGTATAAAAATATATATTGTAAATTCCACAGATACATATGTTAACCGCAGCGTATAATTTAATATTGTCAAGGAATATTGTCTTATGAATTTTTTTTCCAGAAACATTTCCAAGTTACACCCGAATAAGTTCTCTTGTAAGTTTTTCTATATTCTAGCCTGTTCTCTTAAAGATCGACTTCCAAAGAGGGCTGATGTTATTATAAAAATTATTTAGTAGAGCTTATCACCATAAAAAGCTGCTTCTAACTGGAAAGTAAGACAAAAGCTGAATATATTTTAAAACAAAGCTCAAAATAATCTATAAAAACCTATGATTGGCTAGTTCATGAAAAAAGGTGAGAATAGAATGGGCGAAATTTAAATGATTGTAGCTATGGCCTCATTGGACCCTTTGGATAATTTTTTTTTTTTTTTTAAAATACGTGTTTAATGTAAATCTAGTAATCTTTACAATATGAGATGAAATGATAATCTGTTTGTTTGTATTAAAGCGTTGAAAGGCTTAAAGGTTATCATGAGGAAGTATGCCTTACCGAAAATCTAGTAAAGATTTCTGCGCGTATTTTTGTAAAAAAACTATTTTAGCGAGAAACCGCAAAAATCTGCTTGAATATACATGCCATATATATGTATTATAAATCGTTGTGGAGGTAATATTGAGGGCTTGGTCGTATCTTTATTCAATATTTTGATTTCAAATTACACAGAAATATGTTTTTAGTGCTAACAATTTCTTTACGCTTTTGCGAACTTTCATGGGATAAAAAGTATCCTATGTCCTTCTCCTGGCTCTAAACTACCTCCCTTCCAAATTTCACCTAAATCGGTTTAGCCGTTCTTGAGTTATAAGTGGTGTAACTAACACGACTTTCTTTTATATAAAATATATGTCGGAAAACGATTTCTGGGTTCTGCATTTTCGTCAGCCATAATCAATTCCAATTAAGTGCAGTGAGTCCCTCTTTATTTTTCGCGCCAGTTTCACGTGCAGCTTTTCACTCTGCCTCTTCTACACTACTCTCGTCTGGCAACTCTACCACTAGGACCACACACGATCTTTTTATAGGGATCCCACTTATTAGAATTATACAGCCCTGACTCATCGATTACCGTCTTACTATTCATCGATAAGCCGCCTTTATTTAAAACGATACTCTCATCTCCGACACGGTCATTCTGATAAATTACACGTCCTCGTGTATAGGCTACATTCTATGACAATGTTTCAACTTAATTTTACTTTATCCAATAACATTCTTAAATCTTTTAATAACATTAACTTTAGTGTCCATTATACTTCAACTTTTCATATTTCAACTTAAGACTCTTCTTTAAATTTTCAACTACTTCATAACCCTTTTTTTATCATTTGCACAATAAATCATTCTCGTCTGTTTTTCTTTTCATTGATTTCATTTCTCTTCTTTTCATTCTCAATTTTATCATTTCTTTCTATCATCAACATTATCATTTGTTTCCATCATTAACATTATCATTCCTGTCTATCATCAACATTACCATTTTTACCATCAACATTATCTTTCTAGGGTCAGGTGCCGCCACGTAGCAATCGACAACTGTGTATCTCAATAGACCTTCCGCCTTACTGTCTATTTCAACAGCTTCCACTACTTTCAATCTTCAATACCGTCTCTTTCAGCGGCATCTATACCGTCTCTTTCAACGGCTTCTATACCGTCTCTTTCAACGGCTTCTTTACTGTCTCTTTGAAAAACTGATGGCGCATTCTTGAGTCCGAATGGCATCGACAGGAACTCATACTGTCCATCAGGAGTAACAAATGCTGTATACTCGACAGAGTTCGGTTGCATTGGGACTTGGTAGTAACCACTTGCCATGTCCAAACAAGTAAAAGAACTTTGCGCCTCGCAACCTGGCTATTTGATCGGATATTAATGGCAGCGGAAACTTGTCGGCAACCGTATTTGAATTTAATTCTCTATAGTCAACACAGAGCCTAGCCGAACCATTCTTCTTCTTTACCAATAAAACAGAGCTCGCAAACGGAGAACT
Source organism: Drosophila sp. st01m (assembly GCA_018901795.1). Classification (NCBI taxonomy): domain Eukaryota; kingdom Metazoa; phylum Arthropoda; class Insecta; order Diptera; family Drosophilidae; genus Drosophila; species Drosophila sp. st01m. The sequence goes on along the minus strand of JAEIFG010001483.1, from coordinate 16,972 downwards.
ACTGGGTCTAATAACTTTGCGCTTCAATAGTTCTTTAACTTTACTTCGAACTACATCTTTCTTACTGGAACTTAATCTATATGGTCTTCTCTGTACAGTTTTAGTCTCATCAATCAATCGGATTATCATTTCACCAGAATTTACAAGAGTCTGAGGTGTTCCATTAATGAACGAATCTGAGTAAGCTTTTAACAATGTTATTACTACATTTTTATCTTGACCATATACATTAGTTTCAATCTTATCACTTGTCTACTGGAATAGAGCAAGTATATACAGTTTTCGATTTAATTATTTCAACTCCTTCACAAGACACTACTGCAGCGTATCCCTGAGCCAATACTTCTCGTCCTAATACAATATCATTTGACATACAATCGTCTGATATTACATGAAATGTTACGTTAATTTCCGTTAATAAGGACATTATTATCAATTTGCATTGTGCTACATACATTAGCATTTCCAATGCCTTTCAAACTCACAACATTGTTTACTTTTTAACCACTTAACTTGTTTGTAAAGCTCTCTTTAACTAGTGAGCACTCCGCTCCCAAATCGAAATTAATTGGAAAGTTCATACCTCGTATCAGCATACTTGTCTCTGGCTCAACAACCACACACAACTCAGCCCTCTTTTCATTCCACTTTCCAGCTCCACCACTTGTCACGTTCTTCGGGTATTGTGAAGCCATATGATCCTGCTCCTGGCATCGATAGCAAGTTATATTGCCCTTAGGATGTTGTTGAAATGATTGCCTTCCTTGTTGATCTTGTCTCGCAGTACCACTGCTCTGCTTTCGGTTTCTACAATCCGCCATTTTGTGCCCCATCGTGCCACAAATATGACACTTAATGGAATGTAATTTGGCTCGCTTCGCTGTGGACTCCTCATTCCCAAAATAATGTGTTCGCTTGTCAAATGGAAAGACTTGCAACTCAGCTTGTAAGTCGCGCCTGTTTTGAACATCCGCAGTGTAGGTCATTCGTTGCAGACGACGATCAAAATTAGCCAAATGACCCAAAAGGAGAAATTTTCTCGATGTCCAAGCTTTTCCATTTAGTAACAAGTGAAGTGACCATGCGACTAGCATAAGTCGAAATACATTCACCGTTACTAGGGCGACTGTTCAATAGTTGGAAGAACACGGCGGCTGGCGTCTCAGAATTTGCGTACCGTTGCTGAAATAATTCCTTAAACTCCGGCCATGATATTTGATATTTGAGCAAGCCAATGAGATGCGCTTCCTTCCAGTGATTTGCTTAGCGCCAATATTAAAGCACTGGCTTCTAGTGGTTTCTCACTTAACAACAATGTTAAACAATTTCGACCGCGGCACACCATAGTATAGCGTCGGCGCCAGAAGTCTCAGCGTTAAATTTTGGCAATGAGACGACGCCATTTTGTGCTGGCGCGCGCACCGACGCTTGCAATGTTTTTGCTAATTCCACAAGACTTTGGCTTTGGTGCTCCATCAAGATGCGCAATTGATCTTCCATTCGTAGGCGAGAATCATATCCCACTTCTGATGTCGGAAAACGATTTCTGGGTTCTGCATTTTCGTCAGCCATAATCAATTCCAATTAAGTGCAGTGAGTCCCTCTTTATTTTTCGCGCCAGTTTCACGTGCAGCTTTTTCACTCTGCCTCTTCTACACTACTTTCGTTTGGCAACTCTACCACTAGGACCACACACGATCTTTTTATAGAGATCCCACTTATTAGAATTATACAGCCCTGTCTCATCGATTACTGTCTTACTATTAATCGATAAGCCGCCTTTATTTAAAACGATACTCTCATCTCCGACATATATATATTATTATTATTTTATATTAAAACTAGTGGGCCCGCTTTTGCGTCATTGCTTTGTTCGGACGCAGATCCCCACTTAAAGTATCAGAAATATTTATATTAAAGGTTAATATAAATATTATTATTAAAATTATTTCGTCATTTGCACACCACTAAAGAGGTAAAATGCATATTTTCATTTGTCGCCCTTTTTCAACCTGGTGGCGCCATCTATTGTTAGTGGCGCAATCTAACAATAAGCCCGTAATTCTTTACGGATTGACAAATAGTACATAGATTTTGCGAACATGCATTTTTAATTCGATTTAATATTAATTTTTATTTTCAAAAATAAAATGCAGGTGAAAATTTAAAAAAGAGATTCTGATTTTAATTTCATACAACCAAAAGTGTCCAAGAAAATGCCTACTACTATGAAATACGCTTTACGCTTTAAACGTTATTACCATCAATATTTTTGAAGGTAAAACACCGTAAATTTAACAAATTCATAAAGAAAGGCTATATAATAAGTGTAATGGGCTCTTTTATAAATAAAAACAATTTTGTTAATGTATAAATTTCTTAATAAAACATTTAAATGGTACAGGGTATTAGGGACTAGATACAAAACTTAAGGGGCAGCAACGAATGAGTAAAGCATTGTCGTCAATTCTCACAGCAGCCGATTCATATGTACACACTTATGTATGACAAAGAACGCAGAACGTTCAGAGGAACAAAACAACAACATTGGCGATCTTGCTCGCACTTACGCACTTGCAAAAGCGAACACTAAAACAAATGCCATGGTTCTCTTTGCAGTCGAGTCTAACTGTTGTTCTCTGGCTCTCTTTCAGTTGCTCACGCTAAAATTGTGTATGTATGAGTACACACGCATTGAACGTTTTCAATGCTTGCTTAGCGAGCTTGCATTTAATGCAATTAAAATAAATAAAATAGGTTGCAGGTCGAATTAAAAAATCATACGAATCTGTAAAAAATTATTCTGATTTTTTAAAAAAAACTTTAAGTCTCTACGACATGTGACCATGGCAGTGATATATCAGTCAGTCAGTCAGGACAAAGCATTTTATATATATAGAGAAGATTGATGAAAAAGTCCCAAATAGTATTACAAATAATAAGTCGAATTTGAGATTTCCAATTTTTAAACAAGATTCAATAACAATTTGAAATCGGGAGACTTTAACGAAGGATAATTCTCTAGACGTTGTAGATTCAGCAAAGGAGAAGGATCGCTATGAGCATAACATTGTAGAATCAAGTGTATGGGCTTCATCTTGAAGATAAAGAACACACTTCCACGATCAGGATAAGCAATCGAAGACGGAAAAACCATGGATGGAAATACCAACCATAAAAAAACGTCTAAAAGATGTTTTGCAAAGATGACGTAACATCTCAAATTATAAGATTGGCTGTTATTCTTAATGCCATTCTAAGAATTGATAAATTGCTCAACATTTGAAGAGTATGCATTAAAAACAGTTCAACTTCTGACTGATAAATTCCTCACAAGTGGCTTACTCCTAACGTTTACAGAATTTTTGCTATTGGAAGAGATTTAATTGAGTACCAATGAAAACAAATTGGAGAGTTGTCTAAAGAGGCACCAAAATGCAAAAACAAAAAATACAAAAAATGTAAAGATACTTTAAGATAAAACTGCCAACCAGTTGCCCAATTCACCCACGTTCTTATTTTAACCAATCAACGCTAAGGACATTAAAAACTTAATAGACCGGCACACATTAGAAAAGAAGCGGATACGCATATAATTCCTACTGCCCAAAACACTTAATAAACGTTCCAGAAGCTTATTCACGCGTCTACGGATTGGCCACACTCAGCAAAATCAAAAGCACCTTCTTAAAGGAACCACCCGAGCCACCTGTCACCTCTGCGGTGAAGACCTTAATGTCGACCATTTACTGGACTCTTGACCTCAGCTAAAAAATACTATGGAACAAATCTTTGGTCTCCATCCCCCCCGTCCCCCCTCCTAAAAACCCACCCAATTGTAAATATAAAAAAATTAAACGAATTTGTAAATATTGCTAAAATACAAACATAATATACGTTCATATACACTGCGCGACAACCGATTAACACACTCTCTAACCTACCAGTTTAAAGGAAAATAACTCCCTACTCTGAATATGTTTCATGCGCCTTCTATTTTTCATTTTATTCTTCCTCATTTTCACTCATTCTAAGTATAACTGTGAGTTCTGGAAGTGTACCGTTATTTTGCTTTGCGTTGTTCTTTGAAGTGCGACAAAAATGCATGCGTGTTTTTTTGCGACAGCCGATTGGCACATTTTCGTTTTCATGTCACTTTTTGTGTGTAAGCTGCCTTGATTGGGTGTTTAAGTTTATTATTTATTTATTGGGAGTAATTATCAATAAAATAAAGTAATAATGGGCAATGGAAAACCGTTGGACACGCGACACGCACCTAATTTCCACGACTCAGCCGCCAAAATAAAGGAAAACACTGGTGTTAAAGCGTGCGTTCGGACTGTGCAAAGAGTTATTTCGAATGCTGAACATATAAAGCATCTAAAATTTAAAAAAAACACCTCTAAACCAACTTAGAAAGATGCAGCGACTCAATTTCTGTCGATCAAATATGACCTGGACTAAGGAGTGGGAGCGTATAGTCTTTTCAGATGAAAAAAGTTCAATTTGGAGGGTCCTGACGGCTATGCCCACTACTTTCATGATCTGAGAAAGGAAAACCATACTTTAGATCGATTGCACAGCAGTGCGGGAGGTGTCATGGTGTGGGGAGCTATAACATACTTTGGCACTATAGATCTGCAGTTTCTTACCAGCCGTATGAATGCCATTGCATACAAAGATGTACTCAATACGGCTTTCGTTGCAATCAAGGATATTTTTGGACCCTTGAAATGGAAGTTCCAGCAGGACAACGCACCTATCCACACAGCCGGGATTGTTAAGTCCTGAATTGATGGTCAAAACGTGGAATTACTGACTTGGCCGCCATACTCTCCCGACCTAAACATTATAGAAAATGTTTGGGGATGGCTGGCACGAAAGGTGTACGAGTCCGGACGGCAGTATTCTGAAGCAGAACTCATTGAAGGAATAAAAAGGTGCTGGGAGACTGTTTCACTCAATTATATAAAAAAATTATATGACTCCTTACCTCAGCGGATGTACGAAGTCATACTTAACCGTGGAGGCTCAACACATTATTAATTTATTTTCAAAGAAAGTTAAAAATATTTAAATTAATATTAAAAAACAATTTGAATAAAGTTTAAACCCATTTTCTTTTGTTATTTTAAATTTTCAAGTGACTGTGCTAATCGGCTGTCGCGCAGTGTACATACATACACCATAAACACACACATCCCGAGTAGAAGGCCTAAGTAGCTAGTGCACATTAAATTGTATTAAATTTGGAATTTAGTTTTAAATTTAACTTCTTAAATAAATAAAATAAATACTTCAAGATTTCACGAAGAGAAATGCTAGCAGACTTTTCAGATTCATTTATTGCATCCAGGGTATGGGTATGGATATGGGTATTGGTATTGGTAGTGACGGAGTTCTCAAAGAGTGTTTAAAATAGAAAATTTTATGACCACGTAGAGCTGACTTTTTACGCTTAGAAAATCATCCAATAGTATTACACTTATAAAGTAAGTATCCTTAGCAAGGAATTGAGCATTAAGCGTAATCATGAGGAAGTATGCCTTATCGAAAATCTCGAAAGATTTCTGCACGACTTTTTGTAAAAAAAACTATTTTAGCGAGAAATCGCGAAAATCTGCTTGAATATACATGCCATATATATGTATTATAAATCGTTGTGGAGGTAATGTTGAGGGCTTGGTCGTATCTTTATTCAATATTTTGATTTCAAATTACACAGGAATATGTTTTTAGTGCTAACAATTTTGAGATTTTAGAAAAATGTACTTTTAATATCATTAAATGGGAGTATGTTATAGTCAGTATAACTTTGCGCTATTGGATAAATCACACACACATGTCAAAATTCGATTGGGCAAGATCTATTATGTCCGTTTGTCTGTCTGTCTGTCAGTCCGTATAAACAAATGGATCTCGGGAGACTTTAAGATCTAGAGCACATTTGGCAAACAGTCTCAGATTGCATTGGAGAAGGTTAAATTTGATTTAAATGTTTTCCGCTCCCGCAAGTCACGATAAAAACCAAGCAACACAGTATTTGAGATAATACGCTATTATTGCTAACTAACGTTTTGTTGTATAATTAAATATCCAATTTTATCACATTTAGATTGGTTGGGAAAAACGGCAGTAATAACACTTTAATTGTTAAAAACAATCAAGCTCCTAAACGCGTAGATAATCATCCAACAGTATTAGACGTATAAATTAAGTATCCTTAGCAAGGAATTGAGCATTCAGCTTAAAAGCTACCAAACATATCATTATCGTCTGTCTAAAAAAACTCATCTCAACCTGAATCTCACGACATGACTCACATGCCCAGCCAAGTCCAGTCCGTTGAGAAACAGCATCCGCCATAAGTCCCAAGTAACCAGCCAACCAACTTAGCATGCATCGTACTGCTAAAGAGTCAGCAGATACTCGGCTAGAAAATATCACTTACAATTTTTATTAATTTATAATATGTTGTGATGCGAAAGATTTCACGTTTTAAGAATTGGACGAGGACAGAACGTAGGCAGGGTTGATAGTGTAGCCGTCAGCTTTAGCGTTGCACAAACAGCCAGTGTTTCCAGACAAATTTTTTTATTTTGTGGCAATGGAAGCATTCATTTGCTGAAAGAATTCAAGTTTTCGGTATTTACTGCAATTATTATTTATTTAATGGTGAAATGTTTTTTTTTAAATTGGATTATGTATGTATCAGTTACAATGGCAAACGAATGAGCCATTGCAAAAATTTCTAATATCACACAGAAGGAAACCTCTTTTTGTGTTTTGATTTTTTTTTTTAATCTTTATTTATTTATTTAAGCGTTGAATCCGTATATTCCAAATGTAGTACCATAACATCGCTGATCAGGTCGGCATATAATTAGAACCAAACATCACGTTATGCGCATGAGGAAAAATAACTTGATAGGTAAAGTTGACTATGCCTGGGTGGGGTTTGAACTCAGTTTCTCGAACCTGGTTCTATTTATGGCAGGCTGGAACCTCTAACACTGGACCACATGTGTTATGGTAATCTGATTTCACCAAAATATACTCAGAATGTGGGAGACATCTTTTTTAAAAGTCGGTGAGATTAGTTTAGACGTCTAAAAGATAAATATTGCATACTAAAGTCGCATTTAGACCGGAAGCAATTTTTTGATTTAGGCGGCATAAATTGCAAGTTTTGATGATCAAAAAATGGATTAATTACTGGAAGTATCCAATTCAATAAGATTTTTAAATAAAATTTTGGTTGGCCGGTAGCCTTATTTTTTGGGAGAACTCTGCAAAGTCATTTTTTTTCTTCAGAATATGTGCTTGTGAAAGTTGGCGCCCAATGCGGACTTTTAGAAACTAATAAACAATAAATTTAATATGAATAAATATTTTTGCTGTATCAAGAAAAATATAATTTACCATTAGTAAATATACATGTGAGTTGGTCAAAAGTGTAACTATCTTTTTATGTTCCTTTTAAATAAATCGGATTGGAAAATTGTAATTTTGCTTGCGTACGTTAGGGGATGGGATGCTAAGGCAACAATCGACAGATTGATAAGATAAGATGACAATATAAGCGCAACACTTCGCAATGACGATGAGTGATGAGTATCTGCTGAATTGCATGATAAAATTTAAAATTTTCTAATGTTGGAAGTATCCCAATGAATGCGAGCAGTATAGTAGTAACAAATTGATACAATACATTATTTGCGAATAAGGCGAGCTAGCGGAAAAATATCCTGATTCGACGGGAAAGTTCCCAGATTTGGCGGAAAAATGCGAAATTTGGTAAGCAAAATCGTATCTATTAGTTTTATTAAGATATATAAAAAATTATAAAAGATCTTATTAGTATTTGATAATTTGCATTCAACTGCCTCTATAAATTTAAGATATTATTTTAACAAAATTTATAATAATTGATTATCACACATTGTTTTATAATTTTAATGTGGACAATTGCTTTTATTGCTGTTAGCTTTTATTGCTTACAGAATTTGCTCCTAAATGGCAACTCTGAAACGTTCACAGAAGCCCATCACAATGTGTTATAGTGGACGCGGCCGATGGGCGCATATCACAATGATGTATCAGTCACAATCACCAGAAGTATCATAGGTTTCATAAAAATTTTAGTAGGCAACAAATTTGTACTTTTTGGCTATTGTAAAAACCTAACTTATTTTTTTTCCGCCTAGTTAGTTGTCACCATTACTTGAAAATTCTGAAGCTTTAGTTTATCTGAAAGCAAATAAATATATCTGTAATTCGTGTTAGATTTTAACCAGTAGTTGAAGGGACGCAGATATTCAAATTTAAAATTATAGTTTTTTGTTAAGCTATTTTTTAGACTCTTTACATATATTTTCCAGGAAAAATCGAAAATACATTTTGTTTAATATTTTAATTACAAAGCTGTATTACAATAATTATGCGTTGCTTAAAATATGACTCTTGGTCTATAGACAGTGGCGATAGAATATTATTTTATGTCTAGGAATGTTTTTGTCGACTTTGATGACTTCCTTATTGAGCGGTAAGATTTTTGAGATATCTTAACCAATCTCACACAATCTTCATTTGTTCTTATTTGACTGATTACAATATCATATTGCTGCAATTAATTAATTGGTTGAGAATGAGTGTTGTTGTTTCTTAAGATATGCATGTGTTATATACCCTGACCAAATTAAGCTAAAATCAGTTCTTTGTTTCATATTTATTAAACTCTTTAAATTTGAGCCCTATATTGTAATATACAACATATTCAAATATGGCTGGAATTGCACCACTTTATCATATAGTCGTCATAAAAAACAACATTTTCATAAAGTCAGGCATATTAGGTTTATGCATAAGCTTATTACTTAACCGTCCTTATAATATTTTTTCAATATCAGGTTAAAACCACGGGAATTATAAAGTAAAAAAATCGCATGAAAGCTATTCAAAAAAATTATATTTTTCTTAATTCAAAAATGTATTGCTCTAAAAAGGTGGTGTCCAAACTCAAATACATAAAGGTTGCGTTTGCGTGCGAAGCAGAGAAACACAAAGGCCATGTGACAAATTAAACTGTAGTATGTTTGATTTTCATCCGAGCACATGCGTCGTGAGAGCAACAGCAACCGAGCACTCGCATGCGAGAACAAGCTTCCGAGCGTGCAATTTATAGAATACACGTATTCTTTCGCTATTCATGTATCGGCTACGACGCTAGCAGAATTTGACTTCTCAAGCACATGTGATAGCATTAAACAATTCTGAACACCAGTGCACTAAAACTACTGATTGATAGCTGATTGAAGCTAACAGATATATTCATTAGCTTTAGATATATGCATGTTTATGAAGATTTGAATGGTTATATTAATTTGAATATATGCATTACGAATTTAAGTTTTAATTAGTAATGCAAATGAAGTCGACATATCGAATTTTGTAGAATGTAAATTAACGTTTAAACGCAAAATTTTCATTATATTTTTGTAACATTTAAATCGCGACAAATATGATCAATTTCCTTAAAAATAATGTGAGTACATTTTTTTTGCAATTGTTTAGCTTAATAAGTTTGTTTGACAGCTGACGTCCATTTTCATGTCAAGCCTACTTTTGTGGTCTTAATTTTTTGAATAAGTACTACATTTTAGACCGATAACTCACCTAGTTCCCTATTACCAACAGTTACAGCCACACATGTCATAGCAATGCATTTGAGCATTTCAAATAATATGATATGACTATGAAGTGATAAATAAAAATAAAATTGGTTAAGTCAAACAAAATCATAAATTTCCAATCAGGCAAAATTGTAACAATGGTTTATTTTAAGATTTTTTTTGAATATAAACAAAGTCGGTCTTTCAGTGACAAAAGTTAAATATGGTGAACTTGAGTAAACTCGATTTTTAAAATCAACCTAATGCTGAAAAGTCTTTTGTTTTTACTTAAAATTGTTTGGCTTTCATCAAGTAAGAGGTCTGCTCCTTGTCTCTTCGCTCGCGTTGAGGTGTGAAAAGGCTACAGTCGAGCCCACTCGACAATTATGATATATTCTAGCTTCCCACTTCGCAGTAATACGATTATATAAAAGATGTAGAAACTTTAACTAAATTCGTACTGTAGCTATATGAAATTGATTGTGAATTTTAAAAATGTTGAAGTAAGTAAAAAACTAACATACACAAACCAATATGAACACTTAGCATTTTGAGTTAATATCAATGACTCTTTAAAATAAAGTAAAGAATATTGACATTTTTCCACAGCGTGCATCTTTCGACGCGTATTTTTGATAAGAATTTATAAAAATTTAAAAATGAAAAAATAAGAATCCAATGACCGAAAAAGCTGCAATTTAAATTATGCCCCTACAACTTACATCGTCTTATCTTGTGAACCAGATAAGTTACGACAAGTTTTAGTTCGCAAACTTACTAGATAAGACTTTCGTTCAGTATATAACTTGATCTGATCGAACAGTCTTAGCAACTTTTTAAATTTGCTGTACATATTGCTATTCGCTTATCGCTTCCTATATGCTGCTTTCGTCACTATCGTTGACTGTCGTCCGCAATGTTTGAATAAGCAATTGAATTAATTTATTTATGTATTTTTTTACACAGAGTTGAGAGATCAATATATTGTCGTTTTAATATATTATCAGCTTTTAGCTTTAGAGTTTAGAATACTATACATTTTATACATATTTCAACGAGCTAAAGGGGTGGCAAGAGAAAAACATTTCCGAGCGCTAAGATATTAGGTGCGTCTAAAAAAATTATCATGATTGGAAATAAAATCGCTAAATATATTTAAAAAAAAAATTTGTGCGGTGTAAAAAATTAGGCTTCTAAATGGAATTTATCTAAAAACGAAAGGTGCAAAAACAATTTGTACATGAAGCTGCATATGAAAGCAAAAACACACCAGAATTTAATGCATTTCAGATTCCATATTTAGAATCTAACAACATCATTATTCAGCAATTCAAATGGATATTTGAAGTTTACTTTAAAACGTCTCCGTTAGCGAAGAGGTGTGGCTAAAGTTTAGCATGCTCAACAGTAGGGTACCCTGTGCCCAGGGTCTCTGATGCCGTTCGGCATGCCAATAAATTCGATTCGGCCCGCATGGCTAATATAACTCAAATAAAATATAGTTTTTAATAGATCAGACCAATGGCAGTTATACGATATAGAGGAACGATTTGAGCCAAGTTCGATCAGGATGCACAACCAACCTAAATACATACATATGTGTATTCTTCAGGTTTGGTAAAGATTAAAAATAGCAACAGTTTTTTTTACTAAAACTCGATCGATCTTTTCTATTGCAGCTATATGATATTGTGGTTCAATTTAATCCAACTTCGGTGAGAATGTATAAGAATTACATGCATATTCTACAATTTAAGTTTGGTAAAGATATCATAAACAATAAAAAACTTTTTAAAAAAAACTTGCTTTTTGATTAATATTCTTTAGGGTGGCCGCCGCCACGCCATCTTTCCCCCTATTACATACAGACTGTATGCCACGCACATAACACTCTTTTTATTTACCATTTTAAATGGGCACAAGGTATGAAAACTAGCTGACTTTCCAAACTAATTTTAATTGCTACATTTTTAAATCTTCTCTATTTATTTTATATATTTTTTTTTTATTTGGACCAGGCTATTAGACCTTGCCCTATCCATATTACAATTAATACGTTTGTCGATCAGCTGTTGGTTTTGTGGGTGCCACTGGCATCAAAAATTGAAATTTTCGAAATTTCAGGTAGTGCTATTACGCTTTATGAAGTGTTAATAGAGTTCATATAAGAAGGTCCAACACGCTAAACAATTTAAGTATTAGTACCGAATGTTGAAATTAAACCGATTTTAGGGTTTTTATACATATATATGCACACGTATTTATAAATTTGGTCAGAACTTTCGATTTAGATTCTGTGTCACTTTTTGTATTCACAACACTACGAGTGGAAGTTAAGGTTCTTGTTATTTCTGCTGCTTAACTCTGCTCATGAAACATTTCACATTCACAAATAGGTTTAAAACAAAATGCATCTATTTTAAGCCTCAGTAGTAACTTGAAATATTAAAAAATTTCTATGAACGTGAGGTTTACTTAGGATGAAGTATATACGAATTAAATGCGTATGTATGTAAATATATATGCAGATGCATACAGATATGCACACAATGCACATACATAAGTATTTTTAACGGAGTTCGCTGTTGCCAAAGTCAAACACAACAAAAACAGAGCCGATCCGCACGCCTGACACGTCTGCTAGAAATGAAAGTTGATTTATAACTGGTTTTTAAACTAGCAACAGTTGTAGTCACAGAAGTTCGAAGCGGTGCGCATATGCACTGACGACCGACAACCGACCAACGTAGCGACTCGTCGCCGTCTCCAAAAGGTTGATTGGTTGCTTAGTTGGCTGCTCATTTTGCAGACTGGTTGGTTGGTCGGTTGACTTGTCGGTTAACTGTTTGTCATTATTGTGGCACAGTTGCCGAAGTGAAATACATGCAAGCTACGCAATCGCACAACTTTACACAACAATATACACGAGGGCTGTTCACATAGACCATACATATTATTTTAAAAAACACATTCTTCATTAGAAATTAAACTACAATCATTATAACTCTGATATTTAATGTGAGACATTTGACATTTCTTAATTCTTGAAATAAAACAAAGAATCAGCGTTTCTTTTCTAATATCAGCATTAATAAACTAGTCGAAAAAATATTACATATTACATACATACTATTAGGATCTTGCTTTCGCAATTAAGTAGGATGATAGATAATCATAATAGATTTCGTTACGTACCAAAACTAGCGAAATATATTTTATTAAGAACTGTGGGTGTGGTAGTACTTCGTGACTTGCGGAGGCAGAATGTGGCGGGCCAGTTAAAAATTCAAAGCAAACTTGAGGTATACAGAAGTATGTGTGTCAAATATGGTTGCTCAATCTATTAAAGTCTCTTAGATCTAGGCGATCGAATATACCGACACACAGACGAACATGACAACTCGGCTGTTGATGATGATCAAGAAAATATATACTTTATACGGTCGAAGATGTCTGCTTTTCCCTGTTACATACCAGAGAACTTCAACGAATCAGAAATATTCGATCTGAATTTATCGCTGATTTAGATTGTTATGAATTTTTTTCATTTGTGTGAGCGAACGGAACGGATCGTTCAAATGATCATTTGCCGTGAACGCTCATTTTCATTCAACTCACCACGCAATCATGCTGAGTCTTTCGTGAGCGTTTTTTTAATCAAATCACGATCATGATTAAAATTTCGTGGTGGATTTGATTTGAGTTGATTCAATTTGTTTAATCTGATCATCAATCATTTCAGCGACATGTTTGAAATATGAGCGACACTCAGCGTACAAGCTGCAGTGTTTTCGCTTCACTGAAATATATTTATGTGTGTAAATAAGTGTTTGTATATAAATGCAATAGGATTTTTAACAAAACACTTTTAAATATGTACGAGTATGTATAAATAATTATTCCCTGCGTATTCAATAAAAAGTTCAATAAATGTAGAGAGCAATTATATGTGCATATATGTATATACACAAATGCAGTATAAAACAATATAATGAAACAATTGTAATTGTATACAGGCTAAGAATAAGAACCAGACTCAACTCACATGTACCATAAAACTTAACTCAATTGATAGCTTCTTGGGCTATTTGTAGTTCGGAATTACCTGATACTATCCGTATTGTAAGTATCAGGTAGTAAAGGTCACAATATTCTTTAGCCCGAAGAGTTATCGGGCTTCCCATGTATTTTGAAAATTTGCGCAATAACTGTAATAAGGCAACAGGTACTGTATTTATGTTGGTGTGGTGAAAAAACAACCAAAGCAAGTACCCGAATTTGTTTGTCTTAGCAATGCAGATTCCCTCTATGCCACCTAGCAGTGCAGCGGCCGAGAGATCGTTTTCCTTAGCCGGGAATATTATTACAGAGAAACGGAATAGACTTGGGCCAGGAGCCGTTGACAGCTTGCTGTTTCTAAACTCGTTCTACAGAAATTTCAGAATAGTGATAATATGCACTTTGTTTTAATAAGTAAATATTTACAATAATTCGAATAAAAATAATTTACTTTCTTATGGTACATAAAATAGGGGTCGAAAATTGTTAAGTCCCCTTAAGTTCCTTTTCAATCGAAGATTAAATACATATATAATTTAGCACTATACATTTTCAAGACGTTTGGGCCTTTTTTGTCTTTAAATTTAACTTATGGTTCAAATATATAACTGCGATTAATCAAAATTATTTTACTTTTTATATGTGAGATGATTTATATTGCAATTTAAGCCGAATAAAATAAATTCTTTATTAATACATAATTGCTGGCTTATCAAAAAAATTCCAGATTCGTTTGGGTATTTTTATTTTTTAATTCCACCTGCAACCTATTTTAAAAAATAAAAAACATTTAATTAAATTGCATTAAATGCACGCTCGCTAAGCAAGCATTGAAAACGTTCAATGCGTGTGTACGCATACATACACAATTTTAGCGTGAGCAACTGAGAGAGAGCCAGAGAACAACAGATAGACTCGACTTCAAAGAGAGCCATGGCATTTGTTTTTGTGTTCGCTTTTGCATGTGCGTAATTTTTGTTTTTGTGTTCGCTTTTGCATGTGCGTAGTGCGAGCAAGATCGCCAATGTTGTTGTTGTTTTGTTCCTGTGAACGAAGAAGTGACTTATATTGCGTTCTTTTTCAAACATATGTGTAGTACACATTGTGTACATATGAATCGGCTGCTATGAGAATTGAAGACATTTATTTTATTATTCTTATTTTATTATTCGTTGCTGTCTCTATATAGTCTCTAATACCCTGTACCATTAAAATGTTTTATTAAGAAATTTATACATTAAAAAAATTGTTTTTATTTATAAAACAGCCCATTACACTTATTATATAGCCTTTTTTTATAAATTTGTTAAATTTACGGTGTTTTGCCTTCAAAAATATAGAAGGCAATAACGTTTAAAGCGTAAAGGGTATTTCATAGTAGTAGGCATTTTCTTGGACACTTTTGGTTGTATGCAATGAACTGTCTGTGGGTTATTTGCTCACTAATATAAGATAAAATCAGAAGCTCTTTTTTAAATTTTTAACTGCATTTAATTTTTGAAAATAAAAAATATTTATTAAATCGAATTAAAAATGCATGTTCGCAAAATCTATGTACTATTTGTCAATCCGTAAAGCATTACGGGCTTATTGTTAGATGGCGCCACTAACAATAGATGGCGCCACCTGTTTAGTGGCCTGCAAATGACGAAATAATTTAAATAATAATATTTCTGATACTTTAAGTGGGGATCTGCGTCCGAGCAAAGCAAGGACGCAAAAGCGGGCCCACTAGTACTTAAATAATTTAGCACTATACATTTTCAAGACGTTTATGCCCTTTTTTGTCGTTAACTTTAACTTATGGTTCAAATATATAACTGCGATTAATCAAAATTATTTACTTTTTATATGTGAGGTAATTTATATTGCAATTTAAACAAAATAAAATAAATATTAATACATAATTGCCTTCGTATTCAAATGCATAATAATAAATACGTAATACGTGTGAATGTATATACTCGCGCACATTTACTTAGTAAAAGAAACAGATTCATACAAAAATACTTTGTCGTATTGAATCATTTTCAATCATTGATCCATGATCGTGATTGTATCGAAAAAAAACGCTCACAATCCAATAACAATCGCATCATTTGATGCTGAGCGGAGTGAATTTCTCGATAACAAAATAATCGTGTACGCTCCTCGATCGTCAACAAAGAAAGATGCGATTTGATCGAACCTGTTCGAATGATCCGATGAGTTGATTTGATTGAACTGTTCGCGAACATGTTCAGTCTTACACGTTCATATTAGAGGTGCAGAAACATCGAGGTTTGGAGATATCGATGTTTCGAGGTTTTTCACAAAAAACCTCGATGTTAATCGATGTTTTCTGAAAAAGTCAATATTTTAAAATATAATTAAATTTAGCTAACGTAAAACAGTTACAATTAAATAAAAATAAAAAACATTTAATTCATTTTTAAAATAAATTTCATATGATCCCCAAAAAAACAAATAATTATATTGAAATATTCAAAAATAATAAGAAATCATAAGTCACATGGCACATTCATACATATGCAAACTACTTTTCTTGCATGTGCATGTATGTATAGGTATGCACAAGCAAGTGACTGAAAAAATCCAAAAACATCGATGCATCGATGCCTTTAAAATAATGTTTTTTATTTTTTAAATTAGGTTGCAGGGGGAATTAGAAAATTAAAATACCCATAGGAATCTGGAAATTTTTTTTCTGTTTTTAAAAAAAAAACTTAAAGTCTCTAGGACATGTGGTTTGGATATGGCTGTTATATATCAGTCAGTGAGTCAGTCAGTCAGTGATTTGTTTTGCGGGTGTGTGATACGGGTGGTTTTTATTTATTTTATCTACGTTAGGCCCTAGTACAATACTGTATCAAATGCAACTTCAATATCATGAGTTACTACACCGACAGATTGCTTGTTTGTTAGGTTATTTTTGATAATCGAAGTCATTTTATTAAATGTGTTGCGGCGACTATAACCCCTTAAAACATGCCCATTTTATACTTTCCTAACAATTAGAGATATTATTTTTTCATTAATTACTTTTTAAATTAATATTCATAGAATTCACAATATTGTCCTAAAATTGTCTTATATTTCAGAACAATATATTTGAGATAAATGTACATGATTTCAGAAGCTGGTCCTTTTCAGAAAAATAATTAGCTGTATGCTGCTTCGAATCAAAAATATTGGCAAGTAAATTTGTTTAGTCGTGGCCAGTTTGAAAGCTTTTGTTTTCA